>JAULKK010282500.1:0-14160 GCA_032355705.1 Rubia peregrina
GGTCATTTTAGCACTTAACTCTATTTAAAAAGTGTGCATGAGAGGTACTCCGTTGTCAATGCCTCTTTATTAGAGCATGTACAGTGGGAGTCTTAATTGAGTCTCAATTAAAAATTGAGACAGAACTGATACAATTAAATTCCATAAGGGAGGTCTCAAAAGAGTCCCAAACAATTGAAATCTGGGTCATGGTCCAAGCAATTCAGACCGGCCCAGATCAAAAGCATTGCGCAGGCATTTTTCCTTCCCTGCAGCGGCCACGTGGTGCGTTGCAGGCCACTTAATTTTTTTAAAATTCCAAAGGGACACATGGCAATGCATAGTTGGGCCACGTGTCTCAACTAATAAAATTTTAAAAATATTTTTTAAAATTCAAAAATTAAAGTTTTTAATTTTAAAACTGTAAAAAATTGAAAATTTCTTTCTAAAAATTGAAATTAAATTTTGGTACTTTTTAAAGATTACATTCTTTAAAAATATATATGGTTCTTTTTATTTATGATTTATAAAATAAATTTTAAAAATTGAAATTGACTTCAAAAATTAAATTTGAAAAAAATTCAATTCAAAAAATTATAGGTGTATTATTAAATTTCACATTTTAATTTATTTTGTTTGTTAAATTTATTTGAATTAAATATTATAGGTAAAAATAATGAGTAGGATAGAGAGAATCAAGTAGAGTCCACGTAGTTGTCTCAAAGTGGTTTCAACCACTGTAGGGAAAAATGGAGTGATTTAGTTGTTGTCTCAATTGCTGAGGTGGATGAGAGAAGTTGATTATTTAATTAACTGAGACTACAAGGGGTGTCTCAAATGAGTCTCACCATTGTACATGGTCTAAGGAATACCGACACATCCCAATTTATCGTCCACACCTATTTTACGCATTCGATCAAGATTATCACTGTGAAGAATTAACTATATTATCTAAAATTATAATTTAATTTCCATCTCACCAAAAAATTGTGGTGAGACCGCATCATGAAAACTTTGCAGTACACCTAACGTTTAAAAACATTCACTCTTTCTCTCTATTTAAGATATATTAACATTGTAAAATTACAACTTTTGACATTAATATATTTAACTCTATAAATTTGAAATTTGAAATTTGAAAAGTTAATGCAGAAGAAGTAATAATATCCTTACTCCTATCAGTGCTATTAGTAGTCCCTCTCTTCCAACTGAAGATGCAGTGGCATTATTCATTTGATTAAAATTAATTAATTTTTTTATTAATATAAACAAGGAGAATATTATGTGATATAGTGTTAAAATTTTTTGTAAGATGTATTTTAAAATATCAACTTTTGTAATTTTTAATTGTATAAAATTAAATATATTGATGATCAAACATTTCATGAGTCATCTGTCAGAAGTGAAAATATAGAATTTCAGCTGAAACAGAAGAAATATTAAAACTCCAAAAATTAACCTTTTATTTTGGCCATACTTTTTCAAGCTGATTTCTACTGTAATGAATTTTAAAAAAATTAAATAAAACAAATGTATAATAGATTTTTAGTGATATTTGGAACAACCAAGACATCAAACAAATGTAAAGCAGAAGTAATATGAGAGTCACCAATATATGAAATTGAAATAGCAGGACCACTACCAATAGATACATAATAGTTACCAGCACAAGGAGTGACACTCTCCAGAGTATAAGCGAAAGAACTCATATTGGTGGCGCATGAAGCAATATACTAATAAGATGAGCTAGAGGAAGGATGCAACTGCAGCGATCGAAAAGAATCAACAAGATCAGTAGAGTTCAGCGTAACCAGACGAAAGCAAAATGAGTCAACGTGACCAAATTTACCACACCGTTGACACTTAACCACATCACTACGATCATGGCTGGTTTTGATTTACGACCATGTGGATGAGAGTCATGGTGATCTCCAGGATATCCACCACTGGCAATGCGTGTGATGGAGTGCGATTGAGAAGCGACGTACTAAACTTCTTATGCTCAGTCCCAAGAGGAATAAAAAAATTTATAAAAACATGATCATCATTAGATGCTGAAGCACCCATTGCCTCAAGCACAATACATATTCGGCGGGGTTGCAAAACCTAAACACGCAGATTTTTTAAAGGGTGTCCAAAATTTTCCTAGCAAACAGTGGACTGTCCCGAATTTGCTTGGAGGTGTTACAACCAACAACATCATATATGGTTTCTTGCGACAGGGACACATGAAGGAATATTGATAGAGTTGCTACTGATCTACATCAGATACTACTGATCTCCATCTAAAAGCTTCAAGATTAATCTGGAAGTTACAAGAAGCAGCTGAAGCTACAAGTGGCTGCAAGTTAGAGCTAAATATTCATCTTGTAATTAGTAATTAGTTAGCTAGTTGATTAGCTAGTGTGTTTCTATAGTTTAGCGAGTTGTAAATACAGTTAGCTCATTGTAAATCAGAGGTGAAGCGTGACTTAAGTTAATCAATTTAGTGAGAAAATTTTCCAAAAACGGTTTCTACTTTCCATCTTTACTTTATGATATTTTGACTCAGTTTTTAGTTTTTCTGGAAATCCTTCTTGACTTTTTCATGGTATCAGAGCTGCAGGCTATCGATTGATTGTTTTTCTCTTGGAAACTTTCATCTTGAATCTCGATTGATTGCTGCAATGGCTGGATACGTTGCTGATGAGGATGGCTACGTGAGGATAAGGCCTAATGATCCTTTATATTTACCTCCCTCAGATCATGCTATTCTGACTATAGTTTTTGAGTTGCTAACTGAAAGAAATTACATCATTTTGAGCCAAGCGATGATCACTGTCTTTTCAGTAAGAGGAAAGTTGCAGTTCATCACAACTGGAGTGCCAAAACCAGCTCCTTGTTAACAGACTTATGATTAGTGGATGAAAGTCAATTCGACACCTGTGTCATGGATTCAAAGCTCGATCATCAAGGAGTTGGAAAAGAGCCTTTGTTTCCACACAGATGCAAAGAAACTTTGGGAAGAAATCAAGAAAAGGTTCTCTGTAAGTCAAGGACCTTTGTTCTATCAGTTGATGAGAACACTGGGTGAATTGAAGAAAGAATCTAACTCAATCACTCAGTATTACTCAAATATGAACAGCGTTTGGGATAACATTGATGTTATCATGACATGGTAGAGGTGAACATGCTGTAACTGTGATTACAGGTGTGAATTTGATGAAAAAATGGAGATGCAGGCCAATCAGGATAAGGTGCAATAATTCATGATTGGACTTAATGATGAATTTGATGCTCTAAGGGATCAACTGCTAGTTAGGGATCCCTTGCCATATGTTGGGAAGGTCTACTCTATGTTTCATAAACAGGAACAACAGAGGGGAGTGCAAGAAGCTTTGTTAACATAACTTAGAATGCTACAATGATGGTGAAGTAGGTATCAACTCAGTACAACATTGACAGATTCAGTTAGAGGAAAAAAGGAAGGAGATAATAAAAAAATTGAAGTGTGACAATTTTTAGAAATCTGAACATCTGAGAGAAATTTGTTTCAAGTTGAATGGTTATCTAGATTGGTGGTCTGATTCAACCAAAGGAAAGGCAAGACCCCATGCTAATTCAGCAATTATAGAGATGGAGGAAAGGGAACAGATTAGTAACACACCTCTGGATGCAGGAGATGCACATCCATTTGAAAATGTTCAGTTTATGATTGCTAACATGATTCAGAATGAGTTAAGAAAATTTGTGAAAGGGAAAGCAAAGGAGTCAGGACCAGAGATGGGGGATATGATTAACTTTGCTCATTTTGGAGAATACTCAGGTAACAACTACTAGAAAACACCCCCATAGGCACCGGTATTTTGAGCATTTTCATACTGGTGTCTATGTGGTGAAATACTAGTGCTAGTACATAGGTGATCAATAAAAAATGGGCAGTGATAATAAACTCACTGGCCGGATTGAAACCATGAAATTCACAAAGACCAATAGGCCGAACGAAACACACAAAAATATATATCAGAAGTTCAATACATATAGTGACATGAAATTTGATCTATAACAACCTAGCAAAAGTAACCCTAGCAAGCCGGTGGCGGAGTCGAGGTAGCGGCATTGAGAAACCCTAGTGTGGTAGCTACGTCAAGAAATCGTAGCAACAACAAGTGGTAGAGGACCTTAGGCGGTGGGGGCAGCAAGTCGAGGAAGCAACGGGGAGGAACCCTAGTGGTGGAGACTGCGAGAAACCCTACCAGAGGCAAGCGGCAGAGAACTTTAAGCGGTGGAGCTTCTCCTTCTCCAGCGGAATGAGCGAGCGACGGAAGGGGGGAGCGAGAGGCGGAATGGCTGGAGCGGTGAAGTGGGGAGGGGAAGTGTAGCGGCGGATGGGGGTAAGACGACAGAGGGGTGAGATGACAGAGGGGTGAGGCTCCAGTGGGGGGCGGTGTGGGTCGGGGGGAGGCGGTGGTGGAACTGGAGCAACGGAGAGGGAGATGTGGTGGGGGAGGATGGAGAAGATGGGTAGGAGGCTGAGGCAGGGAGAGGTGGTGAAGTGAGGGTTATTATGAGAGGATGACTTTATATGATTAGGGTTTTGGTGCTCTAACTTGGGCCAAGTTGGGGTTTTTTTAAAAACACTGTAGCACCAGTATGAAAACTTGTGCCCATGGTGATCATACCGGTGCTAGGTACTTCAAATGCAGCTGCGTGATACTGCTTTAAATGGGTGTTTTAATAATTTTTCTTCCCGAGAACAAAGAGAAGAAAAATATTCTAAGTATCTAGCACCGGTAGTCTGACTGGTGCCTATGATGGTGCTACTGGTGCTAAAAAAATCCCTCAAAAATATTGTACAAAAATTCAAAATGTTCATTTTCCCACTACACAGTAGCACTGGTATGATTGAAAAACAATGTCGGTGTTAGTATATTTACCCTCTAAGTTAACTTTTTTTATTTTTTAAAACTATGTCCATGAGAATAAATTTGGAGGAGGAAAATCACAAAATTGGAGAAACCAAAACTCAATTAAATAAGAGACAATTACGTTATTGAAAATTGGGCTATAATGGGTGAACGGAAGAGCGTGTAACATAATTCTTTGAAAAGTACATTGTGGTCCAAAATTGTGCTACCCCATTTCCATTGCTCCAATTTACAAGATTTTTTTATTCTAGCCTAAATATGAAAATATAAAATATATTAAAAAAATTGTGAATTATTGAAAAGCCCCAGTACATGTTCTAGAGTAACGTATAGTTGATTACTTGGAAGTTATAAAGTGAAATTGGAAAGGATTATAGATATGTTCTTGTACTTGATTTTCGATAAATATTCTCTTGCAGACATGGAAAATACAATGGGGGTGTATAGGGTAACATCACGTTCGAGCGGATTTCCATTTAGAGTTACCAGTAAAGGTTTTATTTTTTTCACTTAGGTCCCTCCAAGAAAGTTGGAGTCGTCGAATCACTAAATTGGCGGAACCAAAATGCAATTCAATAATATAAGATCGCAACTCTGCTATTTGGGCATGTATGGGTGAACGGAAGGGTCTCAAAAGTAAACATTGACTACTTCTATAAATTCTTATAAAATTACACTATGACCCAAATTTATGTTACCCCATTACCCATTACTCCAAAATACATGATTTTTGTTATTCTTTCCTAAATATAGAAATATAAAATAATTAATTTTTTGGTCAAATATTGAAGAGCGCTAGTACATGTTCTATAGGAACTTATGGTTGATTACTTGGAAGTTATAAAGTAAAATCATACAGACATGGAAAATACAATGGGGGTGTATAGGGTAGTATCAAGTTCGAGCAAATTTCCATTTAGAGTTACGAGTAAAGTTTTTACCTTTTGCATTTAGGTCCCTCCGAGAAAGTTGAAGTCGTCAAATCATGAAATTGGTGAAATCAAAATACAATTCAACAATTCAATAATGTACGGTCGTAACTCTGTAATTTGGGCATGTATGAGTGAACAGAAGGGTCTCGAAAGTAAGCATCGATTACTTCTATAATTTTTTGAAAAATTACACCATGACCAAAAATTATGTTACCTCATTACCCATTGCTCCAAAATACATGATTTTTGTTATTATTTCCTAAATCTAGAAATATAAAATAAATAATTTTTTGGGTGAAATATTGAAAATCACAAGTACATGTTTTAGAGTAACTTATGGTTGATTACTTAGAAGTTACAACGTGAAATTGGAAAGGATTATGGATTTGTTTTTATGCTCGATTTTTTAAAATAAATATTCCCTTACAGACATGGAAAATACAATGGGTGTATGCAAGGTAGCATCACATTCGAGCGGAATTCAATTTGGAGTAACGAGTAAATGTTTTACCTTTTGCACTTATGTCCCTCCAAGAAAGTTGGAGTCGTCGAATCACAAAATTGGTGGAACCAAAATACAATTAAATAATATACGGTCACAACTTTATAATTTGGGCATGTATGGGTGAACGAAAGGGCCTCGAAATTAAACATTGATTACTTTTATAAATTCTTGGAAAATTACACAGTAGCCCAAAATTGTGTTACTCCACTATCCTTTTCTCCAAAATAAATTTTTTTTTGTTATTCTTGACTAAATATATAAATATTAAATAAATAAATTTTGTGGTGAAATATTGAAAAGCGGTAGTACATGCATGTTCTTGAGTAACTCATATCATAAACCCAATTTATATTTTTTATGAGCACCGGTATTATTACCGGTACCATTCCTTAACATACTGATGCTAGCTATTTTTTCACTAAAATTTTACCTGCCAAAATTACTATTTCGGTCATAGGCACCGGCACTAGCACCGGTATATGTCATTCATCCAAAATAGGTGCTAACAAATATTAAACTTTAACATTGTTTCTTCAAAGGCACCGGTATTCAGTGTACTGGTGCTGAATTCATTCATAGGCACCAGTTTTTGGTGTACCGGTGTTGAATTTATTATAGGCACCGATATCACTAACATGCCGGTACCTATAGGGGTGTTTTCCAATAGTGAACCTGCATACAAATACTGTTATCATTTCTTCTTGTTTTAAGTATGGTGAATGGATTTTAGATAGTGGAGCATCATCTCACATTTTTAGTAATTTGTCTATGTTCGAATGTTTAAGATCAATTGATCATAAAATTCCTATCACTCTACCTGATCATTCTTGTGTACTAGTTGATTCCATTGGAATAGTTAGACAGACTGATTCAATCACTTTACACAATTGTCTCTATGTGAAGTCTTTAAGATTAAATCTTCTGCCAGTTAACAAGTTATCACAACACTCTCATCTGTGTTTTGTTTTCTATCCCAATGCTTGTGCTATACAGGACCTCAAAACTAAGTCCATTGTTGGTGTAGCTACTGAAAACAATAGATTATACATTCTGAATCACAAATCTTTTCAGCCTTCAGTAATAAAAAATATCATCATCAATACAAAATCAAGTCATGCAATAGATCACAAAGCTTTGTATTCTGTTAAAAAGTTCACCGATGAAGAAATTATGAACTTACATTAAAGATTAGGTTATCCATCAAATGTTATAATGCAACATTTATATCATATGTCCTTTAGCAAAGAAAATCATAAATTCTTTTCCTGATTCAATAACTCAAAGTCTTGCTATCTTTGATATGATTCATATCAATGTATGGGGACCATTTAGGGTCAAACCCAGTACAGAAGCACAATATTTCTTGACCATAGTGGATGATTATAGTAGAGCTACTTGGACTTTTATGTTAAAATCTAAGGCTCTAGTTCATAGTCTGCTGAAATCTTTCATACTTATGGTTCAAACTCATTTGAACAAAAAGGTCAAAATCAATTGGAGTGATAATGGAACATAATTTACAAATAAACAATGTCAATCCTTGTTTACATCTATGGGAATCATTCATAAAAAAATCTTGTTCCTATACTTCTAAAAAAATGGAGTTGTGGAAAGAAAACATAGAAATATGAGTGAAGTGGCATGCTTTCATGTTTCAGTCAAGTTTACCACTTCATTTCTGGGGTGATTCAGTTTTAGTAGCTACATATACCATCAATAGATTGCCTGATGGAAAGCCACCTGATATGTCATCTCTTAAAATCTTTGGATCATTATGTTATGCATCTAATCCGAGTCCACACTAACAAAATTACGTCCTAGATCACATCCATGCATATTCATAGGTTATCCTTGTCATCATAAAGGTTATAAGTGGTGTTTCGTTTTACACAAAAAATTAATCGAGCTCTAACCTGAATTTTCACTTCAGGATTCTGTGGTCGGTATGGGCATAACGACCAGTATAGCTGCGAGCAAGTTCTTTTTCCCAAGAGTTTGGCGAGAATTTTTTTCCTTAATCTTTAATCTGTGAATTTGTAATCAATGTAACTGGATGAGGATAATGAGTAAGAAAAACCAAAATCTGAGTAAAAACGATAATGAAAAATTGTTACAGATTGCAAAAATATTCAACTATGAAAAGAATATTTTGGTTCTAATCAATTCTGCACTGGCTTTCTAACTTGATCCTTGATGCAAAGATGAATTTAAATGCATGCAAACAAATTGGTTATAGTTGCAAGCAACCAATCTTTCCTTACCTTGTTGGTAGTCAGGAGGATGCCTCACTAACTATTTCTGTAACTAACATATGACCTAAGAGACGCTCTATGGATTTAATATGCTAGCAGCTTAAAAATGAAAAAGACCCAAATCATAACCGACAAACTCTGTCACATGATTATTAAATTAAGACTGTCGTTCCCTACCACTGATTGAACTCAAATCACAATTACAGATGATTGGTTCGCGTGGCATTAAATTAAATAACATGCTATCAAATATTGGCCACTACTCAATAACATGAAAGCAATCACAAAATTATAATCAAGGAAAACAGATGCAAGCACGTAATTAAAGGATTAAAAGCTAATTAGATCTCATGAGAATCGACGCTAGTACTTTCTTGATCTTTACCGGAAAGAAGAATTTAGCTACAAGACATAATCGAATTAACAATCAAAAGCTCCAATAATGAAAATTAACAATCAAAAGCATAAAAAAGAAATAATGATTTTTTTGAATAGAATACTGAAAAAGCTCCAAAATGTGAATACATTTTTTGCACAGAAAAGATTGTCTGATTGCGTTTCTATGTTGTTTTCTGCGTGAAAACCCAAAAAAGTATGGAAAAATTACTCTAGCAAAAGATAGATAATGAATAAAATATGTCTTTCTTTATCTATTTAAAATTCAAAGAGATAAACACAATATTCACTCCTAAAACTTAGGAGTCTTCAAATTAATCTAGATTATTTTTCAACTACATTTTGAATTGAAAATTTTAGAAAAATAATCCATTGGTTCTTCCAGCCTCCCCATATTTTTCTCCTCTTCCATCTCTAAGTACAAATGGTGATTTTCTTCACGTTTTCGGAACACTGGTCATTATGAGCATACCGATCACAAACTGCAATAACTTGACAATTCAGCCTCTAAATCTCTAAACTGCAATAACATTCAAAATAACATAAATATCCAATGATTTACACAATATTTCAGCTAAATAACAACCCAAAACACATGGTGAAATCAACCAAATCAATAAGGTACATGACTTAATAAATAAAAGAGTTCTCATTACCAGATATGTAGTTTTTCATGAAAATGTTTATCCTTATCAGTCAAATAATCAGTTTCATGAATATATCATACCTGACCCCACTGATCAAATTTCTTATCCACAATCTATAGCTACATATAACAAGATGTCTTTTATGACACTTATCAGTCTCAGTCACATACAAATCATTCATCAGATTTAAGTCATTCATACCATCAATTTAGTCATTATGAACATAGTTCCTCACATATCTCTCCCTCTCAAACACATACGTCTCATACAGATCATTTCACTGATGAATCTCTTACTCACTTAGAAAATCGAAATCACATTGTTTTACTAGTTCTTAGACAAAACACTAGGGTAAAAAATAAACCTTCATGGATGCAAGACTTTGTAGTCAATAATTCTTCTTCTTCTGATGTCTTTATGCCTATTTTTTCTGCTACACATAGTGCATTTGTTGCTAAACTATCAAAGATTCATGAGCCACATACCTAAAAACAAGCATGTAGTGATATACATTGGGTACAAGCTATGGAAGTAGAGATTGAGGCATTAGAAAGTAATTAAACTTGGGATGTAGTTCCTTTACCTGCAGGAAAAAGCCCAATTGGGTGCAAATGGGTGTTCAAAGTTAAATGCAAGGCTGGTGGTTCAGTGGAAAGGTATAAATCTAGGCTAGTAGCTAAAGGTTATTCATAGATTGAAGGTGTGGATTAATTTGATTCCTTTTCACCGGTGGCTAAGCAAGTTAAAGTAAGACTACTTATAGCCATCACAGTATCTCGGAATTGGAATTTACATCAAATTGATATAAATAATGTATATCTGCATGGATATATAAATGAAGAGCTGTATATGGTACCTTTACAGAGCTATAAAAAGGCTCTACCTCTCAAAGTTTGCAAGTTGAAGAAGTTCCTTTATGGTCTAAAACAAGCATCCAAGGAGTGGACTGTTAGAATTCTCCAAGCAATTAATTAGATTTGGGTTGCAACAGTTCAAACATGATCATTGCTTGTTCATTAGGCACATTGGTCAGTCAACTCTCATTCTTCTGATTTATGTAGATGATGTATTGATCATGGGTACCTCTGAAACTGAGCTAGCTAAGCTAAAATCATAACTTCATGAGTTGTTCTCTATAAAAAACTTAGGGCCTGCAAAGTTCTTCTTGGGGATATAAATTGCTAGGTCCGATGCTGGGATTTTTTTGAATCAGAACAAGTAGGTTACTGATATTTTTGTTGATCTTCATTTAACTAAGTGCCCAACTATGTCTCCTCCTTTCCCAGCCTTTTGGCAGGTTGAAGATAAGAGTGCTCCATTTCTTACTGATCCAGGGCCATAGATTATTATATCTGTCCTTTACCAGGCATAAAATTTCCTTTTTTGTGCATAAACTTAGCCAGTTTGTTCAAGCACCATATGAACATCACTGGAAGGCTTCCATTCATGTTGTCAGATATTTAAAAGGTTTTCCATACCATGGATTATTTTTCCCAACTCAGATTTCTCCTATTCAATCAGCCTACTGTGATGCGGATTTCAATAGTTGCAAAATCACTCACAGGTCTGTTACTGGATATTGTGTGTTTCTTGGTCAGTCCCTCATTTCATGGAAATCAAAGAAGCTGAATACAGTGAGCAAGTCATCTACTGAATTTGAGTTTAATGCCATGTCTATGACTGTTTCTAAGCTAAAATGGATTACCTATTTGCCCTTTGATCTGCATATTTCAATCCCTTTGAAGTGTGATAATATAGATGCTCTTCACATTACTCAGAATCCAGTATTTCATGAGTGTACTAAACATATAGAAATAGACTGCCATTATGTCACATTTCCATGTTTCTCAGACAAACTTGACTAGACTAAGCAGATTCTTGTTGCTCGGTAAAGTTCAATTTATTTGGGTATGATGAAATTTAGATTATATTATTATTTTAGTATTTATTTCATTCTAGTTTAATTTAATTAATTTAATTTAGCTCAATTTAAATTAAGTGGAAGAAATTATGCTCTAATTAATCATTAATCAAATGATACACAATTTATGTCTTTGCTGTAAGTTCCAATCATACAATAAAATCACATTATTTATTTATGTCCACACTCGATAAATAAATGCAAAATGGAGCCCTATGTTACTTTAATTAGTGTACGCCATTTCAGGAGCCCTCATTTGCAGCATGATGTTTCGGAAGATGCATGCAAATTACAATATTCGTATACCATATTCCGGGATATCGTACTTCCCCATTCAAGATGCACACTTTTTGGTCAACTTTCTCATATCATGTTTGACCAACGATAACTTTATTTATGTGTAATAATGGTGTATTAAAATTTAATATTTAGAAAATACATTTTACTGGGAATCCAATGATATCTCACATAATAATATTTGTATCTATATACTAGTTGATGTAAGTGCAATTCTACCCATTCTGACATCCAACGGTGGTCCGGCGGCGGCGGGTAGCGGTCCGGCAAAGTCAATACTGGAAATGAGGTCTGATGGTTATATTGACACTTACATTAACTAGTAAGAGTTATTTTTGCACTAAAAATTATCTGAGGTTATATTGACACTTATGTCAAGTATGTAGGGTTATATTGGCACTTTTCCCTTGTCTATTTTGTTAGGGTGGTAAAATAAACCCATAACCTACGAGTCAAGCAGATTGTTTATTTTTAATCTCGTACGGATATGGGTAAGCATCTTCAATGGAAGAGTTAATTTTAGAGGTCCCTTTTGTCATATGTAATGGTTTAATTGGAATTTCAACATGATGTAAACAATGTAATGAATTGACGGTGTTATTTGAATTTTTATCTCCAATATCACAATCATAATTATAATTTCAGTATGATGTGTTGATAATTTATTGAAATTTTTTATAGTTTGGTCAATGCATATTTATTAATTTTTCTTGGGAAGACAAATGAGAGTTTCAATATGAGCTTCTCTATATAAGCTCTACTTGTCCCGCTGAGAAAAGTGTGCCACATTATATTGATGCTCTCATTTGATTCTTGCACCGGAGATATAAGAGACATGAGGGCCTATCAATATGAGAGAAAGTCCAACTCCATATAATAGAGATTTTCATTATTTTAGGGATTCCACATGATTTTTTAAATTCCAACATTTTTCCCGTCTCATTACCTAAAATAAGGATTTTGATGAAAGAGAAGATACCCTCCCTATATTTGTGTAGAGAGAGAAAAATTTACAAGGAATGCAAATTTAATGCCGTTCTAATTGAATGCATTAAATCATAACACAATATTCATTTTCTATTAAAAATTTAAGCCTCGTATTTATCTCATTCTCCCATTTTAATTTGAACTTTCAATATGATGTAAACAAAGTAAACTAATTGATGGTCTTATTTGAATTTTCATCTCCATGTTACCGTCACAAATATATACACTACTACAAAAAAAGGTTACCGTAACACTTTTCTTGCAACACGTATTAAAAATATTACTATAGCTTATAAAGTGCTACTTAAATCTTTGAAAATTGTTACATAAATCTTGAAAAGAGTTACCTATATTTTGTAAGTGTTGCGCTAGATTTAATGCATCACATAAGGTAATACATGTAAAAGTGTAGCAACAGGTGCTAATAATACTAAATTGAACCTATTGCAACACTTTTAAAAGTATTACCTTAGGTGATATTGCCTTAGATTTAACTTAACACTTTTCAAGATTTATGTAACACTGTTCAAACGTTTAAGTAACACTTTATAAACTATTGTTCTACCTCTGTTCCAGCCAAATCTGCACACTTTTTGGTCAACTTTCTCAAAGCACGTTTGACCATGAATTTCAACTAGTATATAGGCACCAATATTTTCATGTGAGATATCGTTAGATTCCTTGTATCATGTAGTTTTCAAATATCAAAATTTAAGGCATCGTTAGTATACAAACTAAAGTTATCTATGGTCAAACATGATCTGAGAAAGTTAACCAAAAAGTGTGTATATATGAGTGGGACAAATGAAGTACCATTTTAAATAAGTGTTCCAAGAAAAGTGTTATGATAGCTCTCTTTTGTGTAATGTATAGTATCGGTATGACGTGTCAATAATTAATTGAACAAAATTTTAGTTTGGATCATACTCATTTATGAATACCTATTATTTTTTGTTAAGAAAACAAGTGAGTGCCTCAATACGATTTTTCTATATAGAAGATCTAATTGACCATGTTTAAAGAAAAGTGTGCCACATCCCATTGAATATTTCATTTGATCCTTGCATTGGAGATATTTTTGTGACTTAAGGTCTATCAATATGATGTGAAACGTGACTTTTTACAAAGTGACTTTTGCATCGAAGATGCTCTTATTTGTTCCTATTTAAAATTTACACATTCCAATTCTTTCTTTTTATTCTAATTCATTCGTCCACATCATTTTTCTATTTATACTTTGCATTCAGTCTCTTTTTGTCCCACAACACATTTCTTAAATTTGGTAAGTAGCAACCCAAAAACTTTAAATTTCAAATTGTGATGCATGGAAGTAGTAG
>JAULKK010282510.1:0-14160 GCA_032355705.1 Rubia peregrina
TCTCTTCTTACATATCATCAGTTGTCAATAGTGGGTCAGATTTCTAATTCAGTTAGTTTCCCTCCTCCTGCCTGCAAAAGTTGGAGTCTAAAAGCCATGCCTTCAATGACGAAACGAACTAGGTAGAGGAGAGAAGCAACCAATTCCTTTTGGACACATTTGTGAATGGTTTAAGGCATGAGTTGCTATTGAGAGACTGCACCCACAACCCACAAACGACGAATGCTGAGTTTATGAGAAGGGTAGGAAACTTCAGCAGTGCGGATCACGCCGATAGAAGGAGAAAAGAAGCATAGGGTCCAGGAGGCGCATGCACGCAGGAGCAAAAATAATGAAGAAAAACCCATGAAGAGATTGGAGTCAGCCACCCATCCCAGTAGGCTGAACTTAGATCGGAAGTTCACACTGTTTATAAAGACACCAAAGGAGATTTTCGCCCTGGTGGCACAAAAAAACATATTGGAGCTTGCAAGGAAGATGAAAGCAGGCCCACACAAGAGGTATAGATCATTGTTTTGTGATTATCATGGAGATTATAGGCACGATACAAACGAGGGGGCATACCAAACCATTGAGAACTGTGTTAAAAGTGGAGAACTAGCACACCTGGCGATGGATGCATGATCTTACAATAAAGTAACTTACCATGCCAAACCCAAAAGAAGCAGCAGGCCGAGTTGTTATCACAAGCAAACGGAAGGTCAAAGTGGAAAAGGTCCCTAAGAAGAGGCCGCAAGGCGAACACAGGGAAGGAAGTAGCTCAGGGCGAAAATAAAAAAGGATTCCCGTAAGAGGCACAAAGAGCATACACCCACAGATGACAACTTAGCGTTGACTGTCACAAACATATATGCAATCATTGGAGAAAGTACCGGAGGGAATACTCCTAGGGGACAGCCTGATGTAGGCTGACGCTCCAGGTGCTGCCTGCCGTCAGATGGCTGGGAGCTAATGAAGTAATATCATTCACAGTATAGGATCTTATACCAGACAGACATGTAGGTGGCGATATAGAAGTAATCATGGCCAGGGTAATGGACAAAAGAATTCACCAGGCGTATGTAGATAGAGGAAGCTCTGTAGAAATAAAGTACTGGCACTGTTTCGAGAAGTTAGATGAAAACACAAAGAAGAAGATCGAACCAACGGACACGCCTTTAGTGTATGTGTTGTACTTCCAACAGACTTAAACGTTTGAGATTTGTTTCATTGAACCGAGATTTCATCCTCTTTATTCATTGTTCCATTCTGAGATTTCCACTCCTTGTTATATTCCCCCCTCTATAATTGCTTCAAATTTTAATGTTTTAACTCTGTCACTATTCAGTGTATTGTATTCATTCATATACCACCGATTTCTCGTATTCCTAAAAAGGTAAATCACTTTTTATAAAAAAAATCATCATTATTTCCTTGTCTGATTTGACTTCTTTTAGCTTTTCTATTTTTTAAATTAAATTCCATAACCTTTCGGAATATTCATTTTCTTCATGCCCTATTTATCGCTCCAGCTCCTAATCGTATTCCATCAACTTGTAAGTTTCCTTGTTCTTAATCTTCTCACTTTATAAGACGATTCTTATAGTTTTTAATTTGTATTGTGTCTCTATTCTGGTAAATTTGTTTCTCCATCTTGGTCTAGAAGTTGTCTGATTGGTTTTCTTCTTCCTCTTTTTTCTCAACATGTATTATGTGTTCCTTTTCTAAGATTTTACCAGAATATATCTTTTTGTGTTCCGTAACTCTGATTGATAGAGTTTTTGTCTGAATCTTAGGAGTTATGTCTACCTCTAATGTTGTTGATCATTCCTTAAAATATGTCCCTATTGATGTTGTCAACTCTGGGGAGGATTCCGACCATCTCACCCGTTCTTCTACCAGCAGTAGCATTCTTTCTGATTACCACTTGAAAATTCTAATTTTCTCTCTTTTTTGTCTTCGTATGAGCTTAGAGCTCCTGATAACTCTGAGAGTGTTCGCACTCCTCCTCCTGGATTTATCTCCTGTTATCTGGATTGTCTTAAATTTGGACTGGTTTTTCCTTTAATTATCTCAGCACATCTTAGACTTACTCCCTCATTATCGAGTCGTATTATCTCAGTTTCATACTAAGGGTATCTCGATCATTGTTTTTTCTAGCTTGTGTGCGAGCATACCCAAGTTCCTTTTTCAATTGACCTATTATGTAGTTTGTATCAGCTTTGTAAAGTGAAAAACTCATCTGATGAATTCACCTTTTATCCAGTCAATCCCAATGCTGAGTTTGTCAGTGAATTTCCTAATAACTGTGGTGTGCGACGTATTTTTTTTTCTATTTAAAACTTGGTAATGGGAGCAAACAAAACCTTCCAGTTTGGAACTATAATGTTCCCAAATACAAATTTCCTAAGGTCGGGGTTCTTATTAATGCTAACTCTGAGGTTGTATTAAGACTCATCGAACATTTGATATGTCTTCGCCATGCTGATTCTAAGAGTGAAGGTATTCGTTTGCCATTATTTTGTCATTTTCTCTTGCCGTACTTTCTTTTATTTTTTACTTTTCAAATTATATCATTATTTCTGTGTGTTCATCAAACATATGTTGTATGCTGGATTGCAGATATGGATTTAGCAAACGTTTCATTGAGAGGACTTTTTTTAATGATGAGAATGAAGAGACGGAGGTCCCGCTCTCCAAACAAAAGATGCCATTGCCGATAAAATTCCCCTGGAGAATATTGGTGAAGCCATTTCTCAATTAGTAACTACTGAAGCTACCACCATTGAAAGGGCGGGAGTTGTTGTTGACAATGCTATGAATACTTCCAAAAGAATGATCAGAACGAAGCAATCTGGTAGATCCCAGACGTCTTGGATCCCCCTAAGAACAAGGGGAGTATTAGCCATTCCTATCCTAAACTTCCACCTCGATGCCATAACTTGATGGTGGAAGGAACCATTCCTACTACTTTGTCTAAACTTTCACTCCCTGGGACAATAGTCGTGGTATGTTCATTAAAAGTTTTAAAATTATATTTGATTTGATTTGGTGTTCCTCTATTATGATGTCTAACTGTTGTATTTGTTTGTGTATTATTATCATAAGTTTGGTGAAAGTCTTCAACTTGTTAGCGAGCGAGTTGCGCAGTTTGCTAGGGAGAAGGTTTGCTCCTAGAAAAATTCAAGGCCATCGAGGACAAGTGTGAAACTATGATGGTCTCTTCTGAAGCTATTGAAGAGCATTCATGCACTGCTAAGGAGTGCGCACGGGCCACTGAGAAGGAAGCCGATAAGCTTCGTTTCGAGCTGGAGAAGATGCAGACTAATGGTTCCGCTTCACCTAGGTACCCTTAAGTCCGTTTTGACCAGCTCATTAAGACGAGGTCTTTCTAAAATTTAACTGAGAAAGTTTCTACCTCTGCCTGTAGCGTTAGTTACTTTGAGGTTCTGATCGAACTGCGAGGGCTGAACCCTACTTTGAAAGCTAAGAAATTGCTTACACTGGCTAAGTCTGATGTTGTATTGGAGCAACAGAAGGCTGTTCTAAATGATGGTTTCATTAGTAGAATTTCTGATGGTGGTCATCATTATGCCCTGCTATCCCAACTCACTGGTCTTTCTCATTTGCCCTTTGTGACTGAGCTAGAGAAGTGTGAAATTGATTATGTTGAAGGTCTTACATTTGCTTCTCGTGCTCCTAAGACTTCTTATAATCCTGAGGTCAATGCAAACACTGAGGTTTTCTCTCAGCAAGCAAACAAGGAGGATTTTTCTCTCGTTGTCCAGCACTCAACTGCTTCTCTCTCTAATGTTAGTTAATCTTAGTGTCGTGGATTTTGAGACTACTTATATTTGTAATTTGTAACGATACTCTAATGTATGTATGCGTTGTATGTACTATATTGGATATGACTTTGGTATCGTCCTTCTAATTTTGCAACTTCTGATCATATTTATTTATATGCAGGGTTTTGATATTTTGGTTGACCATATTAGTTTTTGAAACATCTTGATTCTTTGGGATATAATATCCATTTTCATCATCACTATGGGTTTATCTCTCCTCATTAGTTTTTTCCCAATTAGGCTGGTTGAAGCTACTTAGTCTATATCCATGGAGTACCTTGAGCTTATTTCTGCTGTTAGTTTTTCTACTTGGAGTCCATTCCATTACGTTATGGGTGGAAATTTCCTAGTTTCTCATCATTTCCATCTTCTTTTGCAACTTTCCCTTGTAGCAAGTATGTACCTGAAGGTTATAGTATTGAATCTCTGGACAATGATATCATTCGTAGCTTAGTTAATCCAAAATTTGTCGGCGTATACTTGCGTTCTCTCAATTTTCCTGGTCGCGTTCAGGAATGGGCGCTATGATTAGGTATTCACCTTAAGTATATGCTACTTAGTATCTACAATCTGGAACTTGGGTGGAAGAATACTCTGAAGGATACACAAGACTCTGTTCGTGAATTGAAGGAATTATGTGCCGAACAGAACAATCTTATTCATCGACAATAGTTGAGTATGGTTGAAATACTTTGATTATCAAAATACTTTGATTATTGACAAGAAGTGTTCCCGCATTGATGATTTATTGCACAGACTGGAGAAAAAATGAGATGAGTGTGATAATCTCTCATCTTTCTTGGCTGGGTGGCAAAGTAGGTTTGATGAACATTTTACTTTGAATACTCAGCTATGTAGCGAGAATAACCATCTTCGTGCTGAGGGTAATCGTCTTGATTCACATGTTCATCAACTTGAACAAGATTGTGTTAGTTACAAAGATAAGTTTGAGACTTTTCCGTCATCATCTCATGGTTCCACTGGTCGTGGAGATTTAACTATGAATATTGACGGGTAGAGAATTAACTTTTCTGAGTATGTTAAGTCAAATATTCACCACTTAGAGGATGAAGTACGTAATTTTGAGGCTACAAACAAGAATTATTAAGACACTGCTCAAGTTATGAGTATGCAGCTCGAGCGTAAGGAATTTTGCCCTGTAACTAATTTTAAGGCATATTATGCAAAGTATCTTAATCGTATGGAATGAAGGGGTAAAATACGGCTTCCTACCTTCTTGTACATGAAATGGAAATACGATCACATTTTATCTGAGGAACGAGAGGCTGAGAAATCTCATCGTTGTGGCAGTTCTTCATCTTTTCGATCATCTTGTGCTTCAAGGCGTAGATAGTTTTACCTTTTTCTTGATGTACTAGTTTGCTTTTCCAAAATTTTGAATTACTACCCTAATGTTATATTGTTTTATCTTTTGTAATCTGATTCGTTCGATGTTGACTAATATAAATTGTTATACTTTGTGTGTTTGTACTTGTGTGTTCATATTTCTATATGCAAAGTATTTTTTTTCCATAATTGGGGGTCATAGACATTTATTGTGTGAGGGTGCAAGGTCTATTTTTTTCCTTCGTCGTTTTTTTGTAGGAACGTTTACCTTTTTTCAAGGTCTATAGCTTGAAAAATTAATAGTTCGTATTGTACGAAGGTGTACGATCTATTGCTTGCCTTCGTTGATATTTGTGTAAGCACATTTTCCTTTTTTGCAAGATTTATAGCTTGCAAAATGAAGAGTTTCTGCAAGATCTATCGCTTGCTTGTCACCATTTTTATAGGCACATTTCCCTAGTGCAAGATCCATAGCTTGCAAAATTAAGAGTTCGTATTGTGCAAAACTGCAAGATCTATTGCTTGCTTTTGTTGCTATTTTTTTAGGCATATCTGCCTTGTTACAAGATCTATGACCTGCACATTTAAGGTTTTGAAATTACAAGATCTATAGCTTGCAACATCGAACACTTGTATTGTGCGAACTGCATGATGTATCGCTTGCTTTTTCTGGAATTGTTATTCATTTTTTTTGACAACATTGTAACTTGCCTCATAGTGGTTGGTAAAATTTTGATTGTCTGCAGTTGCAATATATTATTTGAATTTGTTTGCGATGTGCCACAGTTGGTCCTTTTTGTTACTATGAATTATGCATAAACTAAGTAGAAAATACTGAGAATGATTTTCCCCAAAAGGTGCTTTTTAATATTCATAATGTATGGTTGCGATGATATCACATTAAAAACTAAGAAAATATGCAAACACCACCAATGATCATATCATGGCTCTATACAACTGAATTTTTCCTGTCTTTCACAAAGGATCTACACATAGAACTTTCTCAGGTTGACCACATGCTAAGTGTTGGGGACGCTGTTTCCATCCAATCTTTCTAATTCAAAGCAGTTGGATCGGTGCTCTTTCGTTACCTTGTAAGGACCTTCCCACTTTGGGCTCAGTTTTCCTTTTTTCTTCTGTCAGGCTTGCTTCATTCTTTCGCAACACAAGATTGCCAATTCGAAATTGTGTCTTTTGTCCCTCTCATTATACGCTCTGGCCATCTTCTCTTTGCATTTTTCCTTTGCAACCATTTCCCATTGTATTTTCTACTTGTGTTCGTCTAAATCAAATCTCATCCTTTCGAAATTATCTCCCTCCTTGTATTTTTCCACTCGAAGGCTTGAATTCCTGATTTCCAATTGTATTACTACCTCATGACCATACACTATACTGTGCGGTGTTTCTCCAGCTAGTTCTTGATCATTTGTTCTATAAGACCAAAATGTGCTGGATATCCATCAACCCAACCAGTGCACTTCCTCTGTAGCCTTTTTTGGTTTCCTTGAACTATTGTCATGTTAGTTGCTTCTACCTGATCATTTGCTTGAGGATGAGCTACAAACGTGAATTTTTGTGCAATCCCTAACTTTGAGCAACATTAGGTAAATGTCCCACTTGTGAACCGTGTTTTATTATCTGTGACAATAATTTGTGGCACCATGAAGCGAGAGACTATGCTATGCTAGACACACTTTTTTGTTACTTCTGCCATGACTCTTCCTAATGGATTTGCTTCTACCTACTTTGTGAAGTAGTCAATTGCAACTATAAGAAATCTTGCGTTGCTAGCTCCTTTGGGAAAAGGTCCAACTAGGTCGATTCCCCATTTATCAAATGGCTATGCACCATATATTCCTGTTAAAGCAGCATGTGGCTTGTGAAATATTGGAGAATTAATTTGGTAGCTTTTACTTTTGTACGAAGTCATGTGCGTCGTTGAACATAGTTGGCCAATAGTAATTTGCTCGAATTATCTTTTTCGCGATTGTCCGAGATCCTAGATGTGTTCCACATAATCCCTTGTGCACATTTTTCATGATTTCTCCTGCTTGTGATGGTCGTACACACTTTATCCATGGAGATAAGAAAACCTTTCTTGTATAAGACCCCCCCCCTTAATAAATGTAGTTGTGAGCTTGCAATTCCAACTTTTGGCCTGCACCTTATCTGTCGGTAATTTTTTTCTTTGCAAAGTAATCTTTTAACGGTGTAATCAAGTTTACTTCTTCTGTTTGGACCGTTGACACAATTGTTATTACTCTACTTTTGACTGGTATGACTTCCACTTTCACATTCTTCTGTCCTATTAACGAATCAAAACCGACTGTCGCCAATTTTCTCAAGGCTTCTGCTTGGTGTTTTCACTTCCTGGGACATGTTGAACATCAAAGTATTCATGTTGAGTGATAAGCTGATGAAATATTATTAAATACTCTATCAACTGCTCCTCTCGCACTTCGTATTCTCCCCGCACTTGTTGGACTACTATATGTGAATCGCTAAAGCACTTAATGTGTTTAACCTTCATCCTAATTGTAAGGTCTAAGACACATATTAGTGCTTCGTATTTAGTTTCATTATTGGTGAGTGGAAAGTCAAAATAAAGTGAATATATGTACTCCCAATCTGCTGGATTGACCAGTAATAGTCCTTCACCGCAACCTTCTTTGCTAAATACTCCATCCATGAAAAGTTTCCATGTGATGTCCATCCACTTGGATTTCCCTTTGTCAATTCCAAGATTTTCTTGAATATTCGCCTGTTGTACATATGCACTTGTCATTTCTGCAATAAAATTTGCCAAGGTTTGCGCCTTTATCACAATTCGAAATTGAAATAGAATCTCATACTGTTCCAATTCAAGAGTCAACTTAGTCATTTTGCAAGATGAATTGTACTTGCTTAAAATATTCTTGATTGGTAGTCGGTATACACGACAATTCCATGACTCTGGAAATAAGTTTGCAATCTCGTAGCCGAATATACCAAAGCTAGAGTTAGCCTTTCAGTTGGCAAGTATGTCTTCTCTGCGTTTTGTAGTATTCTACTGATGTAGTATAATGGTACTTTCTTTTGGCCTTCTTAACGCACCAAGACTGAACTTACCGCATTTGTTGAAATCGCTAGATATAGATATAGGGTTTCTCCGGGGATTGGTAACTTCAATGTTGGCAATGCTTGAAGTTGTTCCTTCAATGACATATATGCTTTCTGAATTTCATCGTTCCAGCTGAACTTTTTAGCCTTTTAAGGATTTCAAAGAGCGAGAAGTGTTTCTTAGCTGCTTTTGAAACAAATGTGCTAAGCACTGCCAGTGATCCCATTAATATCTGTACTTACTTGATTGTTCGTGGTTGTGGAAGGTCAACTATTCCTTGTATTATTTCTGGATTAGCCTCAATCCCTTTGGAGGATACTTTGTATCCCAAAAATTTTCCTTTGCCTACTCCAACTACGCATTTCTTGGGATTAAGAATCATACCAATCGCACATAGCGTATCCAAAGTTTCTTTCAAGTCTTGCACGAAGTGACATATCCTTTTGATTTTGATAACCATGCCGTTCACATATGCTTCAACATTTCACCCTATGTGATTGCGAAATGCAGTGTCGACTACTCTTTGATATGTTGCTGCTGCATTTTTTTGCCCAAACGACATCTTTACATAGCAAAATACTCCAAAGATTGTTATGAAGGCCATCTTTTATGCATATTTTGTATTCATCGGTATTTGGTGATAGCCTTTATGTGCATCCAAGAATGCTAGGACTTTGCACCCTGATATCGCTTCTACTAACTGGTCATGCCTTGTTTAGATCAATAAAGTCTATACACATCATCCACCCCGCATCTGCCTTTGTATTACCATCACCGGGTTTGCTAACCACTTTGGGTAGATTACCTCTTTTAGGATACCAGCCTGAAGTAATGCTCTAACTTCCTCTTCGATTGACTTCTGTCTATCACTAACAAAGCTCTGTTTCTTTTGCTTAACTGGTTTGGACGAATTTCTAATATACAGAGAATGGGTAGCAATGCTTGGGTTGACTCCTCCCATGTTGTGTACACTCCACGCAAATGTATCTTTTTGACTTCGCAAGATTTCTATGACCTTTCGTTTCACCTCGATTGGAAGGTACTTATCTTGATACACTTAGAAGTGTCTTCATCATCCAAAATAAGGACATCAATTTCTTCTCCCAGATCTATATAAGGCTCTGATTTCCCAAGTAAGCCATTATCTGAAATAGTGTTCACCATTTTCGTCTGCGCTACACTTCTTCATGCTTTCATTACAATGACTATGCACTGTCTGGCTATTTGCTGGTGTCCCCCTTATTGTGGCTATCCCTACTGGAGTTGGGAAATTCATCACCTGATGACATGGGGACCATATTGCCTTTACTCAATTAATCCAGGGTCTACCGATGATGACATTTAATGGAACTGGTGCGTCAATGACAATGAAGTCACACATGATAGTACAATTTTTATCATTTTCACCTACGGTAACTGTTAACTGGATGTTACCCAAAGGTGTCTCCGCTAGCACTGTAAATCCTATGAGAAAGGAAATAGACTTCTTATATTAGTTCTTTTAAATCCCAACTTGTCAAAGCAATCAACGAATAGTATTTCAACTGCACTCCCTGATGTGTCCATTTTACACAGTTATTTTGGGACTTTTTGGATTACTTTGGTACACTTTTGTGCTCTAGATGTGGAATTTTTCCTTGAAATTCTCTAAGATGAGTTAAGAGAGACATTGCCCTTTATTATTTTCTAGGGGATTTTGTGTGACAAGACAAATGTTGGAAGACTTTGAAGGCTTCGAAGACTATCTTTGAAGATTTGAAGACCTTATTTTCAGCTTTGAAGACTAGAGGAAATAAAGAAGAGTGATGTGAATAAGAGCACCTGAGATAAGAAGAAGAAAGAAATCATGATTACGATTCGCGAGGAATTTGTCGTGAGTCGCGACAGACAGGTGACCAAAAATCTTTCCTTCTCTTTGTACTATAAATACCAAACCTTACCCTCTCTTCATTCTTCCTAACCGATTCTGGGTTTAAAACCCTAGTTTTAATCTTCTTTATTTAGGTTAGTATGTGTTTTCATTATATAGGTTAGCAATCTCCTTAGGAGCAATTGATTGAAGCTTCCAAGCTAATGTAGTAAGAACCTCTATTTCACTCTTTCTTGAAGCATTTGTTATTTAGCATTTAGAACTTCTTGTTGTGTAATGTGATATTAATCTTGATAGATTAGTATGTTAATGTGGATTGTTATCATATTTGTCATAAGGTAGCAATAAAAGGTTGAATCTTGAATGTTGGTCTTAATGCTTTGTTTGGTCAAATGGCTAGGCATTTGGTAGAATGCTTGTAGTTCTTATCAAATCTATGGTTCTTCATATATAATGTCATTGATGAAATATCTTTATGGTCGTTGAACATCTAAAGTGATCATTAATGAGGTTTGTAAATGGTCATTGAACGTCTTTGTGAAGTACTATTAAGAAGAAATGAATGTTGATCTTCGAAATGGAAGTGAAAGTATTCCCCATAGGTAATGAATGAGATAGAATGAGTGAATGGTTCTATGATCTATAAGAGGTTTGGAAGTGGAGATCAATTGCCCCCAAGGCTCTGTCTTTTGTAGTTTTTATCCCTTTTTATTAGTTTGTATTTAGTAAGCATTTAGGGGTTATAAATTATAATTTTGAGAGGTATGACGATGACCTCCCAGTCTCATCATCCACGAACACTATATGAACCGTGGAATTTCCAATCTTAGCGATAATGACCATCGGGTCATTATGAGGTGAAGCATTGGGAACTGCATCTTCTTTGCTAAATATGATCGTCTCATCCAAACAAAATCTCTTATCAGCAGGCTCTTATGGTGGATAATATCTAGCCTTAGCTTTCTAGAAATTATTAGATAGAGACTCGGTCGATCCATGTATCGACATGATTACTTTTGCTGGGGCCTTGCTAGAAAAGTCTTCTTCGCAATCTACGTCGTTACCATCTCCTGACTCTCATCCTGTGTATTCTATATGCCTTGCATTTTTTTCCCATTGGATTCTCAGCTTTGTTGGCTTTGTTGTACCGGCTACCCTCATATTCTTTCCTGTACTGGCTTTGATAGCCAATCCTTAAATTCTCCTCTATTTGCCTTCTCAAATCTCTGCAATATTCAATGTCATGCACATGGTCCTTGTGGAAGGCACAATTGTAGTCTCTCGATCTTTTATCTGGTGGTGCCATCATTGGTGCTAGTTCGTGAAATAACTCTCTGTTCACTTGCCATATCTGTTTTCGTGACTTTGTCAAAAGAGTTTCTTGAAATAGTGTAACCTGCACTCCTGATTCTCCTCCTTTGAAAGGGATATTCACATTCCCTTTATTTAAAAAGACTCTCTGTGTATCCTCCATTGCTCTCTTTTCATCTCTTTTTCGTTCTATCTTGCGGTTGTTTTCTTCCTCAGTCCGCTCATACTGTTCAATTTTTTTTTTGTAATTCCCTTGGGTTTTCAGGCATGTTTTTCGTGAGCTCCTTGTAAAATTCTCTTTATCGCATGCCTCCCGCGAATGCACCTAACGAGCATTGGAACGACAGATCACGAACTTGCAAACTTTCAGTGACAACCTACTGTAATCTGCGAGACTTTCAGTGATTGTTGTTCCCGATGAGAAGATAGAGAAAGCCTTGCAAACCAATTTCATTTTTGCATTGCAAAATCACATAATGTTGAGATAGGAATGTAGGAATTCCTTGGGGTCTGTTGTCCAATGTATATTTTAACATGCAAATGTAGTTTGAAATCCTTTGGCGTCTTGAAATCACGAAGATGCAGTGCCAGCGGTTACTTATCTGCATCATCGTCTGCCACTATATCCCTCAACTCTTCTTCATAATTAAGGTTCTCATGCCTTTGACTTTTTTTCTTACTTATTTTTTGGGATTTCAGTTTGATAGTGGCTAAGAACTATTTGTACAGATGTTCTTTATTAACTAAGAAAGCCGCAAAATCTTTCCTCTCATTTTATTGATTTTTGTTAGGAGATGCTTCTTCTTCATCGTCCTCCGCATTTTCCTTGCTATGCTCCTCCTCCTGCTCCTGCCCCTTACTAGGAACATGTGCTTGATCTTGACTGGGATGCATGCTCTTATTGCGCCTAGCTGTCCGTTCTTGTGTATTGTGATTTTGGCTTCTTTCACTTCTTGTGAATACCATTGTCTACCTTAAAGGGAATGAAGGAATCCTTTTTTAAAAAAAATCTTCTCGTCCCCACAGACGGCTCCAATGTTGTGGTATTCCCAACCAGGTTGAATAGTTGATATTCATTTTATAACACATTGTTCCCGCAAAACAAGTCCCAAAAGTGATTCTAGGGAAAAGGCTCTGACGATCAAGTCAGTACTATCTTTAAGAGAATTAGTATTTCTTAGTTTAGACACACTTACCTCATTCAGTGTTGCTTTCCTTGTATTTATAGATATCCACAATTGTGATTCTGTATTTTCAGTGTCTGAGATCGTGGGTTGCATCATGGTTCCTACAATCTCGGTTTGTGGTTAAACATTCAAACATGGTTTCGCCTTTATCGGTTCGTGGCTAAGTCTTTCTGAAAAGGCTCCACCTTTCTTGGTTCGTTAGCCCTACTCATGTTTCAGTCTTGGGTTTGGCCTAAACACCAACAACCTTTAATTGGTGGGTTAGTGATGCGGTCCGTGGACTAGTTATACACTATTTCAAATGTTTAAGTAACACTTTATAAACTATTGTAACATTTTTAATAAATATTGCAATGAAAGTGTTACATTAGCCTTATTTTGTAGTAGTGGTCTTTCCATAGGTTTATGGAAAGACATGGTTTAATTAGAATAATATAAAGGTTAAAGGGTTAGTTGCAAAAAAATTATATGCAATGTGCAGTAGTCATAAGTTTATGATCTTAATGCAACCCAAAAATTTATATTCATTTCTTCTAATTTGCAATTTAACCTTTGATCTTTCCATAATGTATGGAAAGACCGCCTTTCCAAACTTTCACCACATAAGCACCAGTATAAGTGACCCGGTGCAAACTTGTAGTTACATAGGCACCGGTAAGTGGTACTGGTGCTAGAATATACTCCAGAACTGTTACCACTTACTGGTGCCTATGAAACTACATTACTGCACCGAATCATTTAGGCACCGATATGAAAATGCTCGAAACACCGGTGCCTATGGTGAAATACCGGTGCTAATACACAGACGATAAAAAAATCCAGTCAGTGATAATAAACTCACCAGCCGGAATGAAACCCATAAATTTATAAAGACCAATAAGCCGAACAAAACACACAAAAAATATGAAGTTCATTACATATATCTAAAATAACAATACATAATCCCGACGACATGAAATTAACCCTAGTAGGCCGGCATTAGAGTCGAGGCAGCGGCGACGAGAAACCCTAGCAGGGTGGTTGCGGCAAGAAATCATAGCAACGACGAGCAATAGAGAACCTTAGGCGGTGGGGCATCGAGTTAAGTCAGCAACAGAGAGAAATCCTAGTGGTGGCGGTGGCGGTGGCGAGAAACCCTACAGGAGGCTAGTGGCGGTGAAGCTTCTCATTCTCCTACGGCGGGAGCGAGCGGCGGGAGGGGGAGCAAGGGGCGGAATGGATGGAGCGGCGAAGGGGGAGTGTGGCGGTGGATGGGGGTAAGACGACATATGGGTGAGGCTACGATGGGGTGAGGCGGCAGCGGGGTGGAGGCGATGGTGGATCTGGAGCGGCGGAGAGGGAGAGGTGGTGGAGGTGGAGGAGGAGAGAGAGGATTGAGAGGAGGCAAAGCCAGGGAGAGGTGGTGAAGTGAGGGTTATTAGGAGATGAGTGTTTTACATGATTAGGTTTTCAGTGCTCTAACTTGGGCCAAGTTGGGTTTTTTTTAACACCGTAGCACTAGTATGAAAACCGGTGTCC
>JAULKK010282520.1:0-14159 GCA_032355705.1 Rubia peregrina
TCAAGTAGTCTCGAACGGCGGTGCGATTGACAAGGGCGCGGAGGCGATGGTGGAGCCGATTGAGGAGGCCATGGCGGAGCTAGGATTTCGACGAAGAAGGCGAAGCCGATGACGAATCTACGATTTCAGTGATGGATGAGATGGCGGAGGAGTTGGCAGAGGCGAGGCAAGGGAAAAGAAGAAGATTGTGCGTGCATCATTGAAGAAGAACCTACGGCGAGGCGAGACACACGCTGGCGATGACGTATGTAGGCTCGCGCATGTAGACACACGTCGGCGACAATGAATTTAGCGGATACTGAGTTTCTCGGTGAGGTTTACTATTGTTTTTACTTTTTCGAAGAATTTTTGAGGTTTAATATATATATTTGACCGAGTCTATTGCAATCAAAAATTGATTGGTCTGGTGGTTTTAATTTTAGGTGATGAGTTTGGAGGGTAGGGGGTCGAAACCTGCTGTGAATTTTATTTTGAAGAAGTTGATGAGGTTTAATACTATTTAATTGAATATTTACTAAATGATGAGTCTTTGGTGTAGTGGTAATTGCTTTAGTGTTTGAGCTTAAAGACCCATGTTCAAATCCCGCTAGTTCCATTTTTTGAAGAGTTTTTTTTATTTTTGAGATATTGTAGCTTTTGTTGAGATTTGTAGCATTTTTTCTCTTATGTTGATGTTTTTTATTATTCGGGTGAGGTTTAATTGATATGAGTTGATGTTTTATAGGTTTTTTGGGTGATATTGATTGATTTTGTAGTTTTTTTTTAAAAAAAATATCATGTTGATGCTTTTCATTTTTCGGATGAGATGTACGGTATTTTTTTTGTTGAGGTACTGTAGTTTTTTGTTGATGTTTGTAGCAATTTTTCTTTCTCTTATGTTGATGTTTTTTCATTATTCGGGTGAGATTTAATTGGTTGGAGTTGATGTTTTGTAATTTTTTGAGTGATATGGGTTGGTATTTGTATTTTTTTTATTGTTGAGGTATTGTAGTTTTTTTTATGTTTGTAGCTTTTTTCTCTTATGTTGATGTTGATGTTTTTCATTATTCGGCTGACATTTAATTAGTATGCATTGGTATTTTATATTTTTTGGGTGATATGGATTGATGTTTGTAGTTCTTTATTGTTGAGGTTGTAGCTTTTTGTTGACGTTTGTAGTTTTTTTTCCTCTTATGCTGATATTTTTCATTATTCGGGTGAGATTTAATTGATATGCGTTGATGTTTTGTAGTTTTTTTTGGGTGATATGCATTGATATAGGTAGTTTTTTAAAATTTTCTTATATTGATTTTTTTTCCATTTTCCGGGTGAGGTTTTGGTAATAGGAGTTGATGTTTGTAGTGTTTTTTTTCTCATGTTGATGTTTTTCATTTTCCGTATGAGGTTCAGGTGTTAGAAGTTGATATTTGTTGTGACTTCTTTTTCTTGTGTTGATGTTTTTCATTTTCCGGATGAGGTTCAAGTGTTAGGAGTTTATGTTTGTTTATTATTGAGGCACTGTAGGTTTTTGTTGCTGTTTGTAGTTTTGGGCTGCATAGATTGATATTTTGTAGTGTTTTTCTTTTCTTATGTTGATGTTTTTCATTTTCTGGGTGAAGTTTAGGTTATAGGAATTGATGTTTTTAGTTTTTGTTTGATATTAGTTGATTTTTTGAGTTTCTATTAAAAAATTGATAATTGAAGATTTGTTGATGGTTTTATGATTTTTAGTTGATGTTTTGTTAGTTGCAGTCGACGTTTTTCTTTTTATTATTTTAAAATATTTTTATTTTGTTTTTAAATATTTTTTGTTGCAATTCTTTAGTCGATGTTTTATGATTTTTCGTTGACATTCTACTATTTTTTCCTGATGTTTATAATTTTTAATTCGATGATCATATTAATTTTTTGTATTTTAAAAATATTTTTAATATTTTTTTCAATTTTTTTGCAGGTTGTAGATGGCGGGAAAATGATGAGGAAAAATTGGATAAAAAAGCCCTAAAAATATTTGCAATAGGTCTCTGTTAAATTATTAGAGTAGGTCCCTGTTAAATTATTAGAGTAGGTCCATGTTAAATTATTAGAGATAGGTCCCTGGGGCTAGAATATAGCTAGAATTGCATAAAAATCCATGCCTAAAGTTTAGGCTGCCTCACAGGAGACCAATAAAATTATCATTGAATCGTGACAAAACAGTAAGTAAGACACTAAAAGAGACAGAGAGAGTAGGCAGTATAAACAGCAGTTATGGCTATATACAAGTGGTAAATTATATCCTGGGAATACATATTGTATTTTATCCTCCAAAAAAGAATTAAGGGAGTATAAGCAGCAGTTATGGCTATATACAAGTGGTAAATTATATCCTCGGAATGCATATTGTATTTTATGCTCCACAGAATGGTAACTAAGTAATTGAATTCCACGAATACAAATTCTTGGGAAAAATCGTCTTTCCATAAGGTTATGAAAATATGGTTTTAATTATAATAATAAAATGGTTAAGGGTTTTAGTTGCAATATTAAAAAATTATTATGCAATTTGTAGTAGTTATAAAGTTTATGATCCGATTAATACAACTCAAAATTTCTTCTAATTTGCAATTTAAATCTTTGTTTTTCCATGACTTATGAAATAACCGTCATTCAAGAGACGGACTCCTCCACGAAATGTGGGATTGGATTTTATTTTTTTTGAAAGGGGATATGGATTATTTTTGTAATTAGAATTAGAATGAGTTAAATAAATTTTGTTACTGGGTATAACGGTTTGATTGTAAGTTAAGGGTACTGACCGTACTGTGCACAAATTGATAGATAGTATAGTTTTCAAGGTTTCCGATCCTGCGCGGAACAACAAGTTATAGAGTTTAAATTATACTCCATTTGTTTTTCTATACGTGGCAAAGTTACCTTATTAGGATATTTTTCTTTAAATGACACCTTCCATTTTTGTCAAGATTCATTCAATTTCATCAACTCATTCAACTTTATACTCTCTACATTCAATTTCAACAACTCATTTTCTTCACCTAAATCCAATCACATATACCTATGGTGCTACAAATAAAAAACAGAGGGAGTATTAAATCAAGAAAGTGCAGATATAACCCTGTACAATCTGAAAGTTCAAAACTAACCCTATGTTTTGTAAAATTTTGCAATTATAAGCATTTTGCTCAATTATGGCATTGATTCAGAAAGTCAGCCACTGACCAAATATGAGAAGACATAAATGCCCCTAAGTTTAAAGCTAAATATTTATATATTATTTTACCCCTCAGTTCATCTTCTTCTTCAGTTTCTTCTGCTCCGCCGCTCGGCCACCCCATCACCTCCACCACCGACCTTTCCATCTCCCCCGCCACCCATCTCCAGCACCACTGGCCACCACCTCACCACCCAACAAGCATCGGTCGGCCACTACCCCACCTTCACCCCGTTTCCACCACAGCGTCCACCATCGCGTCCACCAAGCTCGATTCACGGCATCCATCCCCATCTACCACCGCATACTCTCGTCTACCCAAGGCAACCAAGCTCCGCTGGCATCCACCCTCATCCAAGAAAAGAGTGCCACCATTTTAAACGGAGAAAAATGGAGCTCTGTCAAGTGGTTGAAGAAGCTTAGTCGCGGGTTATGTTGGTGGCGCCACTGCTGATCCATCTCTACTATGCCGCTGATCCATCTCCTCTTAGCCGCTGACCTATCTCCGCTCCGTAGCTGACCCATCTCCGCTCCGCCACTGACCAATCTCTTCAGCCTCTCATCTCATATCTGCCACTTACCTATCTTCGCGTCACCACTGTAGCACAAAACCAGCCCCCACCTAAAACCCTAATTCCGCCTAGATCCGCCCAGCTCCGCCCTAGCCCTGCCACCACCTCTCACCGCCGCGCTCCACCCCAACTCTGCCTACAATCCACCACCACCACCACATCTCTGATCAAAAGCGGGCTTGCACCGCCCTGGCCACCTCTGACACTGACTTCAACTTCGACAAGGTCACAATCTCTAGATGCACCTCCGATCCCTTCTCTATTTTGATACACTGCTTCGTCTCCAATCACCAAGGCCCCAAGAAGAAGAGGATGAATCAGAGAGGCAAGAAATACGTTCCCAGATGATGACGTTGGTGGCAAATTTCTGAGAAGAGGAGGGAATTTTTTGAAATTTCTACACTTCTCCAGATGACGGCGTCGGAAATTTCTGGAGGAGGGGAGAGCAAAATGGAAAAATAAAGAAAGAAAAATGGAAAAGAAAAAAATTACGTTGTTAAAAAGTAGTGAGAGTTTTATTGTCTTTCACTATTTATTTTTTTAGCAGAAGGGTAAAATGGTCATTTTGATGAATTCCAGTCATTGAATTCCAGGGTTATTTTTGCACTTTCAGATTTTACAAGGTTATTTTTGCACTTTAGACCAAAACATAGGGTTAAAAACGCATTTTTCTCAAAAGAAAAAAAGAAAAGAGGAAATAGGAAAATGAAAATGACCATTTTGCCCTTAAAATTGACGTTTTGACTGAATTTGATGTTTTGATCGAATGGAAGGGCTACGATTCAGCACTTTGTTAGTTAAGAGCGCAAAAGTGTTCAAAAAATTGGGGGGGGGGGGTCAAAGGTGAACGATGGAAAAAGTTCAGGGGTCTCCCAAGTCGTCCGCTCTAACATAAATTGGCCATCTAAAGAGAACAAACATAAATTATTTGCATACATGCGACATCGGTTAGGCTTAATTTTTCCATCGTATGGACCGACTAAATGACCGACATCAGACATTCATATTATGTTCTTGCAAAAATAACATTCTTGCCTATACAATCATGTAACATTTAACATGTAACACAATCATATCAATTCATGAAGACAGTCAATATTTCTTTCATAAAAAAAAATAATTCCACCAAAATAATTGCAATTTAAACATGTAATGGATGAAAATAGGCTCAATTTGCATCTAGAAATGCTCCACCCTCTAGTACTTACGGTATCTTAAAGGAGTCATTTGATTCCACACTTGGTTGATTGATATGGTGTGAATGGAAAGTTGGAGAAATGTGTTTTGGTGGGAGGGTTTGAGGAGATGGGAGATAGAGCCATTTTTTATTGGAGATAAGTTGAGATAGGGTTTGTGGGTATTTTTGAAGAATTGGGGCACCCAAATTTTCACTTTCCTACTAATGGAAAATGTGGGCACTCAAAATTTTGTTTCCCGCTAATTTTTTGGAATGACTGACAAGTTAGCGACATTGGTTGCTATGACACCCATCCAAGCGGGTTTTGATGTGGTCTGTGATAGGCCACCAATGTCATATGGCCCAATCAGGCCGTTAAGCCGAAGTTGATAACACTTTGGTCCAACCCGTAGCTTGACTTCTTTCGTAATTGACATACATACCAAAAGTTTGATATTTTAGTCATGTTAGGTCAACCGTGGTTTGATTCTTTCGTAAATTGACATACATGCCAAATGGTTTGACCTATAGTCATGTTAGGTCAACCATGGCTTGATTTCTTTTGTAAATTGACATACACACCAAAATGTTTGACCTTTAGTCTTGTTAGGTCAATCGTTGATTTACTTCTTTCGTAAATTGATATACATACCAAAAAGGTTCAACCTTTAGTCTTGTTAGGTCAACTGTGGCTTAACTTCTTTAGTAAATTTACACGCACAAAGGTTTGACCTTTTGTCTTGTTAGGTCAACCGTGGCTTAACTTCTTTTGTAAATTAACATAGATACCAAAAGTTTCGACCTTTATATTCATTTTTGGGCAGCCATGGATTGACTTCTTTCATAAATTGACATGCATGCCCAATGGTTCGACCTTTAGTCTTACTAGGTCAATCGTGGCTTGACTTCTATCGTAAATTGACATACATGCCCAAAGGTTCAATCTTTAGTCTTGTTAGGTTAATCGTTGCTTGACATATTTCGTAAATTGATATACATGCCAAAAGGTTCAATCTGTAGCTTGACTTCTTTCGTAAATTGACATACATACAATAAGGGTCGACTTTTAGTCTTGTTAGGTCAATCCTGACATGATTTCTTTCATAAATTGACTTATATACCAAAATGTTTTACCTTTTAGTCTTGTTAGGTTAACCCTGGTTTGGCTTCTTTCGTAAATTAACATACATATCAAAAGGTTAAGTATTTTAATCTTGGTAGGTCAACCGATGTTTGACTTCCTTCGTAAATTGACATACCTTCTAAAAGGTTCGATCTACAGTGGTGTTATGTCAACTCTGTTTGACTTCTTTCGCAATTGACACACATACCAAAAAGTTCAACCTTTAGTCTTGTTAGGTCAACCGTGGTTTGAATTCTTTCGTACATTGACATACCTACCAAAAGGTTCAACCTTTACTAAGTTTCTATTAACCATGGCTTGACTTTTTTCGTAAATTGACATACATGGCTTAAGGTTTAACCTTTACCTGTGTTAAGTCAACCGTGACTTGATTTCTTTTGTAAATTGACATACATACTAAAAGGTTTGATCTTTAGTCTTGTTAGGTCAACCTTAACTTGATTTCTTTTGTAAATTAACATACATGCGCAACTGTTTGACCTTTAGTCGTTCTACATCTTAAAATATAAAATGAATCAGATTGACCAATTTAAATATTTGTGTTACGTGGGCAAAAATAATTATTAAAGCAAAAAACATAGTAGGACTTATTCGCTGGGCTATTTACTTATGCTAGTAGGCCGGAAAAAATGTTGGCCTAGACTAAATATGACCGATGTCGGATAGTTACTGTAATCCTCCCGGTCTTACTGATAAGACGTCAGATGAGACATAAAATGCATGTGTTCCCTTAGGCATTTAACATATCTCTTGGTTATCTTTTGTATGGTAAATTGCTAGATTTAGGTGAGTTTACATTACGAAGGGTTTAGATGAACGTTTGTGGTTTTCATAATCCCTAATTTTGTATCTTACTTTAGATTTAATGGATTCTATGTCCCTATGAGCGTCTAGATCCGTTTTTGTGAATTTTCATTCGTAGATTGCTCTTGGGCACTTCGACTGTTTTAGAAGGTCATTCGCAAGAATGGTAGTAGATCGTAGAAAGTCATTCACAATGATGGTAGAAGACTAAAGGTCACGAGTCAAAACGTGGTAGAAGATAGAAGGGTCAAATAAGGAAGACAAAGAAGTGGATGAATTGAGATCCGGGAGTTAAACCAAGTTCTGGGAACTATCCAAGAAGAATCAGTCTCCGTGGATGACACTGTTGGATTTGTATTATCAAGCTCTATAAAATCAACTACAAGAAATCCCAGATCAGATCAGCGATTCAACCATAGCAGCACAAACAAGTTGAAGGAAAAAAACAAGTTTTGGAAGAACCGAAGACTCGCACTGCTAGTGTAGATTTACACGGCCCATGCCAAATCAAGTGTTGAGGTGACTAACTCCTCGCGCAAGCCATGTGCTTTTACATTTCACGTGCACCCAGATGTTGAAGAATGAATCTCTAGTCTGTGACCCACGAACTCAGAAGACGAGGACGATGACTCAAGTATGTGGGCCACGTGATTTTGCGTGAGCCACACGCTCAGTACACCCAGAGAGTAGCTCCAGTCCGCAGCCCATGTACTGTTACATGGACTGTGTGGCATGGGCTATGTGCTTTTATACAACCTGTGCTGATGTGGAAAAATGAATAAGCAGAGGAGAAGTAGGTGCATAAGTAAAATGAATGAGAGAAATGTTAGAGTCATCGAACTAAGGAGATCACCTCGCAGAAAGGAATGAGCAAGTATCCCGAAGAGAGCGTGCGAAGTTGTAACTACACAAACTCATCACATTGACCATGATTTAGGAATCATATCCCATCAAAGGTGATAAGTTGGCATCCTTATAGGTGCCTGATGTGGGCATGAATCACCGGAAATACATGTGAGCAAACCCTAATATGAAAGAGCCAAGGTAAGTAACAAGTTAAGAACACATTCACATATTGATTCTAGAAGTACTTACTTTATCACTGGAGACTCTCTAATGGATTCCATCTGAGAGATTCTTGCAGGAACATTTTTCAAGGCGAAACCTCCATACCACATCATGTTAAGTTGGGGGTAGCCGCTAAGTGGAAATTGGATGAGGCCTATGCTCGAAAGATTGCGGATATAGGTCATTATTTCTGCCATCTCAAGGAACTTGGGAAGATGCACTCGGTATTCTTGCTCGATGAGCTTGAGAGGTACGAGATTGACAAATTTGAAGATAATGACATTGAGGAAAGGGGTGTTCCAACTAATATGGATATTGAGGCTCTGTAACAACGTGGACAACCTTCGAAGACGTTTGGCTATACCATTACGCCAAAAAGGGAAGTGTAGAGACGACCGATAACATTTCCACCGGGTGAAACAGTAGGAAGTACGGAGAAGCGTAGATTTTTCTTTTAGTTCATAATTTTTGGATCTTTGCCAGTTTGGCGATGTTTTTAATTTACTTTAATGTTTATGTTAATATTTTGTGTTTTTATGAATTTTCTTTTGTGTTTGTGTTACGTGGTTTGCTTCTTTCTAAATTTTAGGGTTTATATTCCTAAAGGGTGTTACCTCTTAGTGGCTGGTCTTGTGAAGTTGTTAGGGTGTGGGCTTATATATCTAGGATAGGTTGATCAATTAAGAATTTTAGTTGACCGGGTGAGGCTATTGGGATGTGTCTTAGGACCTCGTGGGTAGGAGATTAGTGGTCATGCACTTGTGTCGCTAGCTAGTGATTTTTGGTCGAACATCCCGGTGTCATCATTAGGTGAATACTCAGGGCGCTACCCAACTAAAGTTAAGAGGAAATTATATTGTTTCTCCCTTACTCACTTCTAACTACTAAAAATTAGATAACGGTAAGTTAGTGTGTCATCTACAGAGATCTAAGGGTTTAAAAGATAGATTCACAAAGTTCACTCACATGCCTCACCCTGTATGTGTGTTGGGAGTAGAAAACATAGGAGTTTTTGGTTTGAAAACATTAATTTTTAACTTAGAGCATAAACTACAATTACAAGATAAAGATAGTATAAATGGTCTTTGGGGGCGTTTGCATAACATGATTAACTATCCTAATCTCATTCTTCGCATAATCATAGCAAAAAGCATAAGAATAAACTAAGCATGATAATAATCTCATAAAAATATACATGAATCTAAGGGTCTCTCAAATCAAGAGTTAATACATGCTTACAAATGCTCCCAAGTCATAAATTAAGATACAAGAATCAAACACATGACATTAATGGGTTTAAACGCAATGGATGAAGTGATATGAATGGAGAGAGAGAGAGAGAGATAATGGAGATTTTACTATTCATCTCTGCCTCCCTCTATGTCTAATGGATAAAGGACCTATTTATATAGTGGGAAGAGAAAGAAAGCTAAAAACTAGCTGGTTAAAACCCTAGTAAACAGGGCAGTACAGACTGTGCCAGTGACTTTGAAAATGGACCATGCATACGTTATTCAAAGTCTCATAATCTGGCACGGACCCTGCATGTTTGCGCGGTCCGTTCACTGGACCTTCATCTTTCTAGGAAGTTTCTTGTGGCACGAACCCTGTAATATGGCACGGTCCGTGCCCGTAGAACATTTTTGAACCCCTTGAACTTTTTTCTCCTTTTTCCTTCTTTCTTCTTCCACTTTCTTCAATATTCTACCATCATGTTCAACGACGTTCATCATTTTACCAATCTTACGATTGGCCTTCTATTTGCAAACATTCTTGAGAATGACCTTTGCTCGTGAATGATCTATAAATAGGCTCACAAGTACATCAAGACACTCGGGGGGGGGATTCCTATTAGTCTACAATTAGTTCATAAAAAGGAGGCTAGCATAGAAAGCCAAATAAGATGGTTTCAACCCCCCTATTATGCAAAACCTCCATAAACCTAATCATCCCCCAACAAAAACATAGCAAAAGAGGTTTTAAATGCTCTAAGAAAATATGCATTTTATGTCTCATCAATTTTCCAGACGTTTGCAAAGATGTGTACAATTAGTTCACAAAAAAAGGAAGTTAACATAGAAAACCAAATAAGATGGTCTCAACCTCCTATCATGCAGAACCTCTATAAACGTAATCATCCACCAACAAAAGCATAATAAATAGGTGTTAAATGCTCTTAGAAAATATGCATTTTATGTCTCATCAATTTTCCAGACGTTTGCAAAGCCGTGTACAACTTTCTTGTGATCGTGCCGATGTAGGTTTTGTTGAGCACATCCCTCGAAGTATTTTGAGTTGTTTGTGGATTTTTGCTTATGGTTTTTGAGTTTGGATTAGGTTGGCCATTAGGGGGGAATAGCTGGGTTCGAGCTTAAGAAGAACAGGAGATAAATAAGTTTCACTTGTGTCGCTAGCTCAGGGTTTCACAGGCGTATGTGAAGCCGTGAGTTATCTGTATATTCTTATTGAGAGTTTTGGGGATCTTAGTCATTGATATAGTTTGTAAATGCATGGCCTACTTTTGCCACATCTCATAACAAAGATGATTTATGAGGGGATTGTTTTACGAAGGTTCAGTGTATAGGCCATAATTACTACGTGTGTTGGGCTTGGGTTTGTAGATAAGAATGTCACATAGGCATGGACAACTTGGGTGTTTGAGAATAATTGAACGTTACCTTTTTTGAGGTTGACTATTTGGCTAGTCAGTTTATAGGAGAACATGTGGGCACGTCTTTTATAAGTTTTTTAATTCTGATTTTTTTGAATGGCTGAGGCCAGGTTGTGCCTATAAAATGGGATATTATCCAAGAGTTTTAGCACATTGTGATTTTAATGTTTTGAAGGGATAGTTTTTGGTAGATTCCTTCTAGGGGGGATGGTTTATGTGTCTTATGATTTTTATTCAATTTTTTATGATGTTAGAACTATCCATGCTTATGGTTTGGCACACTACCAGTTATGTGGTGTAAGCTATAGGGTTTACTTCACTTTGTTGGGGGTGAAAGTCCTGTTAATTATGTGTTGGTCTATGGTCATTAAAACACATAGTATGTTTTCATTATTGTTAACTATTTGGTATGTATATGTTTATGTGTGTGTATGTGTGTTTTTCATGGTTTTAAAAAGGATTGGGGCATGGAATTAGCGAATATGGACGCGATGTGGAGGATGTTGTCACGCCACCATCTCGGAAGCCCATTGCACAAGTACGAAGGATTCACTTGGGATTAGTGGCCACGTCTTCTCTAGATTGTACCCGGGTGAAGATGATACGTAGCGTGGGTGGAAAGTCTTGGAAAAATCAGCCGCATGCATCCCACGATGGTGGATTTTGCAAAGAAATCTCATTGTACTCTTCGCCTGGCTTAACCACTAGACTGGCAGGATGGTGCCCCTTGACTGGAAGCACTAGTTATAAAAAAAATGGAATGGATGAATAAGCCATCATCCTACTTCCTTTGGAACCTTTTAAGGCCTCGCTAGAGTAGAGCTAAGAGTTTAAGCATGTTTTTTTTAATGTAATGGGTTTGTGATTCTGTAATATTCCATAAGGATGAGTTTGTGTTTTGTATAAACCGAGTTTATTATTCTATTACTTGTATGGATTTAGAACCGAAACCTCCACCTTGAGCTTGGTTTTGGGGCATGGTGTGAAGGTAAATAAATCATAATGCTCGTAGTGTTGGTTTTCCGGTGCATTCTCATATGTCGAATCTGGATTACCACTCCACTCCGAATTGTAAGAATCATAGTATGCGTACTATCCTTGAACTCCCTGGCCTTGGAAACCAACAACTCTAGCATCTCCATAGCAATCTTCATAATACCCTTAGTTTTGGAAACCAACAGTTCTATTCTCCTCGTAGTACCATAAACCAAGAACAAAGGCAATACGCCCTACCAAAAAGCAACAAACACAAAACAAAAACAACATATGAACAAACAATAACACACAAAGAAAAACACACAAAACTACACTAAGACTCAATAGAATACACCTTTTTTCCGACAGCAACACCAAAACTTGGGAGGCACTCATCGTGTCTCTCAAAGATACAATTTATAAACACCTAATATGGCTAACTACTAGAGAGTATATAGTAGAAAGTAAGGATCATCCACAGAAAAGGGATTCAACCAAGTATTAAGTGTAGCTAAAAAGTACACAAAGATGTCACTCAATGTGTTTTTGATGGGGGGTTTTGATTTGGAAGTTGTAACAACTATCTTAAGTCACTAAATTAGTGAGAAAATAACATAAAAGGCGTGAATATGGATTTAACAAGTCTTGGGCATGATTATACTTCGAGACTATCCATTGATCATCGCCTCTTTATCACACGATGATACATTGAGCAAATATCGTGGAGACCTTTTCAACACCTTTCGAGTGAAGACATCTCTTACCTCCCCTCGGTTATAACTAGAGTGGACGATTTGAGCCATACGATATCCCTTACCATCTGGTCACTCTAGACGATCGACATTATAGAATACCCTGGAGGTAGCAATAAACATGGGGACCCAATATGACTAATCCAATGTTCTACAAGCGAGAAACACAAAGATAGAACAAACTTATCCTATAATAATGACTACGAGGAATTGACTACAAGCTAGAGGTTATTAGTTGGCTACATTGACAATTAGGCAAAATCATTCAACTTCATCCTAAATCTAAGCAATTTCAACAATTGACAATCACAATTAGTTGTCACACCTTATTAAAATCTTCCATCAATTAACGACAGCTACATCGAAAAAAAGACAAAATCTTGCAGGTTCATCATAATATTTAGCAAGTAATCAATTTAAAATCATAAACTAGTTGATTACCCTAGTCTAAGTCATGCATTAATCACACAGCAAAGCACAAATACAATTGATAATTAATGGCAAAAAGTAGAATAAAAAAGTCTCACAATATCATGCTAGAAGTGCTTACCAATTTCTCCCATGATGATATTTCTCCTGATAATATATACTCATAACATAGAACATAAATCTACAAAGAAACATGGAAGAAATTGAATGAGAAATGGAAAAATTAGGGTTTTGGAGGGGCCCCAAGTTGAGCTCAAAATGAAAATGGGGCAGAAGGGGGCTGTTTATATGAGAGAGGGGGAGGGGGAGGCCAAAAAGTCATTCTGGGTGGTTTTCATGGTCCGTGCTATATAGCAGGGTCCGTGAAGGAGCTTATGCCCTCTTCTTATTTCCATTGCTACGAGTGAACCGTTGATCTGTTTCAAAAGATCTTGTAGTTAATTTTATAGTATTCGTGGAGACAAATCCGAAAATGTTAAACATGAACACCAATTCATCTTGGATCATGCACCAATATGGGATTCAAAACTCATCTCCTTCTTGTTTCCTTATCTTCAATCTTCCTTCTTCCGCCACTTTTTGCAAGTGATCTTCTTCTGATTATCTAGTCTTCGCTTCGAATACAATCATCAATCCTCGAACATGTCATGGAAGGATCCAACTAAACATTAAATACTGCAAAAATTGAAACAATTATGATACAAAATGATAAAATCTTATCATAAACCTATAATTAGTACAATATTCAATTCTCTAAAGCAAAACCTACAATTAATTACAATTATGGGTATCAAATGTGCTAAAAAGGGAATATAAAAATGAGCACATCAACACCTAAAAACCTTGACACTATGTAAAGGTTTCTATTATGGAAGGTGGATTCCAACTCCAATTCTGATTTAGGCTGAAGGCCTTGTTCTCCTATTACAAGGTCGTTTTATTTTTTTTGAGGGTCTTAGGATTATCTAAGGTAGAAGCGAAAAATTCACACTATTTAGGGAATTCATCATCCCTAATTTCATATTTCATTTTAATATCCTTGCATTTTTAGAGATTGTATTATGTAAGAACTTGTATGCAAACAGGTACACATCCCCCGTTAGGGAGTGGGTGGTTTTCCGCAGTTTTGCATTCTATATGATTTCCAATTCAAAAAAACAAGAGTACTCCCTCTATCTTAGGGAATTTGCACATAATTTTTTCCACACTCTCCAAAAAACATGTTTGACTGTGAACATGTATAATTATGAACAATAACGACACATACAAAATTGATATTAGAAATTACATTTTACGATGAATAAAAGAGAAAGACTCATATGAGACCGTCTCACCATAAGTTATGGTGAGACAAAGTAATAAGTAAACTTTTAAAAA
>JAULKK010282527.1:0-14158 GCA_032355705.1 Rubia peregrina
AATATAATAATCCACATTCTTGATACTCTTATGATCTCAAGTCTAAGGATCAATTATACTATTTTAAGATTAATTCCATTAGCACTTAAATATATCACCCTACGAAAAATCTTAAGACAGGCCAATCCAATGAACTTTCTCTTAAACAAGCATCAACACACTTGCTTCTGTGTCTCCACACAATAGTTAATGAGATCAACCATCTCCTACATTAGGAAGAAAAAATAAAATGTGCTACTGTTACTATATTAACAATGTCCCATCTTATCCCATGGAAAATTGCTGGTACAAGTATTCCTTAACAAATTCAAGCATAGGCACACTTTTTCCCATCAACAGTATGTCATCAACATATAATATCAAGAAAACTATTGCACTCTCTTTAACTATTCTGTACACAACGGGTTCCTCTTCTCCTCGAATAAAATCAAACTCTTTGATAAATTCATCGATTCGAAGGTTCCAAATACGAGAACATTGCTTTAGTAAAAAAAATAGACCTTCTCAACAGACATACTTTGTGACACTTATTAGACGTAAATCCTTTGGGTTGTATCCTATACACCTCTTCTTACAAGAAACCATTAAGGAAAGTAGTTTTTACATCCATTAGCCAGATTTTATAATCATGGTATCCTGCAATACCAAGTAAAATCCAAATGGATTTAATCATAGCAACTGGTGAGAAGATTTCATCGTAATCAATGCCATATTGTTGCGAAAAACTTTTTGCCACCAGTCGTGCCTTATAGATGGATACATTTCCAACCATGTCTCTCTTTTTTCTTGAAAATCCCCTTGCATCCAATGGGTTTTACCCCATAAGGCTGATCTACCAAGGTCCAGACATTATTTTCATACATGAAATCCATTTAAAACTTCATGGCATCTAGCCATTTCTTGGAGTCCTTATCTTGTAAGACTTCAGTATAAGTAGTAGGTTCATTATCATCATCTATGATAAATAATATATCATCGAACCTTCCTGGAGGACAAATCACTCTACCACTTTTCATAGTAACTTGTCTACTTGGAATTGGATTATACATCACATCATCTTGTGATTCTAGATTCTCTTGTTCCAACTGTGTACTGGGTACTTCATTTGGTTCTACACCCTTCGTCTCACAAGTATTGGCATATTTACTTATTCACGGTCTTCAATGATTATGTTTGACTGTCAATATCTCTAGCTACATACAACAATTCTGCATAAAAAAATTATATTCAAAAAATAGATGGTAAGATGAATCTAACAATATCTCACATGATATTTTTATTACAAATATATTAATTTATATTTAGGGTTAGGGTTAGAGTTAGAGTTAGAGTTTACAAAGTTTGACTTGGAAAAAGTAAATATCTCAAAACACATTGGACGGAGGGGGCACATCATTATGTGACTGAAGTTTTCCTTTTTCCATCTCATTTGATGTACTTTTTTGTTTATGAATTTCTTCAAGCACTACATTACTCCAGCTTGATTCATCTAATAAAAAATCTTTTTTTCTTGAAAATTGCATGCTTTGAGACAAGCAACTTTTGCTCATTGGGATTGTAAAATTAATATCTAAAAGTCTCTTTAGGATATCCAACAAAAAAACCATCTATCAGATCTAGCTTTAAGCTTGTCTAATTCTATCTTTTCTACAAAAGCAGGACAACCCCAAATCTTCATTTGAGATAGATTTGGTTTTCAACTATGATATATCTCACATGGAATAGTCTTAACACTTTTAGATGGAACTCGATTAAGTAAATAGGAGGAATTTTTCAAGGCATGTCTGATGAGACCCTAGAATCATATGTTTCCTAATGCATTTAGCACATCTTTTAGTTGGTTTTCTATGCTTGATTGATAGGTTTAAGTAGGTTACATTGCAAGGAGTTTAGATAGCCATAGTCGAATTTTTAGTCTAAATCACTTGTTTTTAGATTATTTAGATCTAATGGATACTACGTCCTTACGAGCATCTAATTTTTATTTTGTGTGCTTATATGTATGATCGCTCGTAATCACTTCGGAGCAGGTTAGTGAAGGTCAATCAAAAGAATGGTATAGATAGTTAACGGTCATTGGCAATAATAGTAGAAGATCAAAGGTCATTCACAATAATGGTAGCAGATCAAAGGCCACATGTTTAATCGTGGTAGTAGATGAGATGCACTGAACAAAAATAGTCAAAGTCTAGAAGATATAGAAGACTGGTATGACTCGTTCCCTTTTACATGGTTCATTCCAACCAAATGTCTTGTGTAACTAAGTCCTGGTGCGAGCCCTATCCATTTGCATTTCCCGTGTGCCCTGAAGATTACGACATAGACCTCTAGTCTGCTCCCACAACCAATTGTGCTGCCGCACCATCAGAGGCTAAAGATGATGCCTCCTGTCAGTGGCCCGCGTGTATCTGCACTGGCCTTGCCGCTCAAACAGCCACATGCACTCTCCATTCAATGGTCTACATGACTTCATGCAGTCCGCGTACTCAGTTTGGCCAAAGACGACCTCCAGTTCGTGGTCGTGTAGTTTTGTACGGGTCGTGCGACAAGGGATGTGTACTATTGCACGGCCCGTGCCAACGCGGCTGCTTGGATTTCCTTTTGTTGTGTGCTTTTCTAAGGCCCATTTCCTCCTACTATATAAAGAGCACTAGTCTACTAAGATTTAGGTAGAGAGAGAAATTCCTAATTTCTATATGTAAGAGTAGGTATAGAGAGAAAGAGACGAACTCTTCTCTTCTCATTTATTATTTCTAGTTTTATGCCTATGACATTGAATCCAATGAGTGTATGGGGTTCAATGTCTATGGAGCAGTGTAATTACTTGGGAATTTTATTTCTATTCATTACTAGGTAATGATTTTGTGAGATTCCAGATATTCCTATCCTTTATGTCTATGAATATTCATGTTTGACGTGTTCTTATTATTCATGCGAGATGCATGGTTTATATATATATATATATATATTCTATGATGCACCGTAGTTTCATATGTGATATGCATCGTGCTAGACTTGTTTTCTCCTTGGGAGTGTCGGGTAAGGCGTATTGTAAGTTCATGAGTACTGGTTGTGTGTGTGCATGCATGATTGATTGAGAGTCTCATTCTGATTGTTATAGCCTAACTTGATTGGATCATCGTGTAATAATGGTCATGATAGGGAAGACATTACCCCTAATGGGGGTGTGGGGAGCCTGGGTGTACCCCGATAGATTTTGGCATGATTGTTTGTAGTGAATAGGGTTTTCGTGTAGAGACTATCATCGTTTCAACCCTATATTCATAGTGAGATGCTGATTCATTTACAAATATAGGCCTAGGGAGAAGTTTCCATAGTGGAGTGTCCGGGATGTATTTCCTTACTCTCATACCTAACGGTCACAACCCCCGCAAGGCGACTGCTTAGGAACTTGATCCTTTACGTGGTAGTCGTGTTAGCATTGGGAGTGAGATTTACAGGGAAAGAGGAGCATTTCTCAGATCCTTTGTCCATTGATACACTTTCACTAATTAGTGAGGTGGTGTTGATAGGTAAAAAATGGGCTTAGGTACCTTTGTTTGGCAAACATTGGGAAGTGCTGACTATCACCCACACTATGTGACATATGCATGAGATAGATTTATATGTCTTATATGCAATAGAATCTAGGATCAAAGTCATTCACCGATCATGTTCCGTAAATATCCCCAATGCTAGTTTAATATAGTTTGATCTCTTGTTTCGCATGATTAGTAGTTTTTAGACAAAAATCCCCCAAAAGGTATGTTTGTAGCACTAGTTATTCCTATTACACAATCAGAGTTACACCCGATTGTGAGTTATGTTTAGGTAACTTTTGAATTTTAGCATCTTTATGGACGACCCCAAAGTTGCCACTAGCTACTTTGTACTAAATTTTAATGAGCATATCAGCAAAATATAAATCTCTATTTTTGGTCTCTTAGTGCCCGCGAGTAATTTGATAAAAAAGAACGACCCCATAGGGTCCAATAAAATTTTGGCGCCGCTGCCGAGGATTCTAATTTTACTTTGATTGGTAGCTTGCATGACTAGTTGGTAGTAGTAGTTAGTGTTTTTCTTTTTGTAGTTTTTGTTGGTTATTGTGTTAAGCTTTTCAATAGTTATTCTTGTTAATCCTAATTTGTTTTGTTAGTATTCTCTGTTTGACTGGTAGTGTCTTGCATCTTGTTTATGGTACACACCCATACCACGAACTTAGGGGCTCTACACTATCTAACAGAAAATGAAGGTGGTCGAAGAATAAGAAGAATGAGAACTAAAAGAGAGGTTATGTAGGGACCAACTATTTTTGTAGAGGAAGAGAGAGTTGCTATGGCGGAAGACAAAAAAATTCTTGAGAGTTGATGGCTCCAAATTTGGAGAATCAACCCTTTTGCATCGTCTTCCCGCCCATACCGCCCAATGTCCACTGCGAACTCAAGAGTGGAATGATACAGTGCTTGCTTACTTTTCATGGGATGGCCGGGAAGGATCCCAAAAAATATATCTCGGAGTTTCATTTGGTTTGCACCAACAAGAAACCACTGGAGGTTTTGGAGGAGGACTACAATTTGAGATCTTTTCCTTTCTCGCTGAGAGATGTCGTGAAGGGTTGGATCGGCTAACTTCCACTGGGTAGCATCATCTCATGGATGGATATGAAGCGTAGGTTTCTCAACAAGTTTTTCCCAGTTTCAAAGTCTGTGGGATTGATGAAGCAGTTGTCCAATATTTTGCAACTCCCGAACGAGTCTTTGTATGAGTAATGGGATCGGTTTAAGTGCCTGTTGGCAAGATGTCCCTACCATATATTTAAGAAAATGGGTCTCGTGTACTGATTATTTGAGGGTCTGTATGATGAGGGCATTGAAATGGTGAACGTCGCATGCAATGGTTCAATAGTGAACAAAAGTCCCAAAGACACTATTCAAAATGGAAAATGGTACACGACAGTTTAGAACCCGACTATGATTGAAGACTTTGGAAGAAACCGTTCATTTCCCCACGCTTGAAGAGAAAGTCCAAGCTCTTACTTCAATTATAAAGGAATTCATGAAGTGGAGAACGCAACAAGTGAAAGTGTGCAGGATTTGGAGCTAAGATCACCCGACTGACACATGTCCACAAGTTGTGGATAGTTTTGAGGAGGTAAATGATTTAGATTTCAATGGTGGGAATAGACAGTTTGGCAGAGGACATCAGCAAGTTTACAAGGAAATCAAGGTGGAGATCATCAAGACCCTTATGCAAACTCATTCAATCCTCAAAATAGCGACCACCCAAATTTTCGGTGGAGCGATGACTACAAAGGATACAATCGAGGAGGAATTCCACCTCAGCCCTACTCGACAAGAGAAGGGTCTTCCAACACTAATGCTCTAATTTATAAGTCAGGTCATGAGGAAATTATTGAGGCAATTACACAGTTGGCAAAGAAAAGTGATATGTTCTCTGAGCACACAGGAAGGAAAATTGAGGAGCTAGGAACAAGATTTTTCTTTAGCATAAAAAACCTTTAAGTGCAAGTTGGTCAACTCTCCACCTCAGTGAGCTAGCTCAAGGAAAGAGATTTTGACAAGCTACCATCCCAACCCGAGGTGAATCCATGAATTGTGAGTGCTCTTAAATTGAAAATTGGGAAAGAGGTGCGGGAAGTTGAGAAGGAGGTTACACAAGAAGATGACAAGATTGTGGAAAACAATAAGGCCACATTTGAAGATGAAGAAGTATTAGTTGAGAAGGAGCCCACACAAGAGCTCCCTACCACTGAGGCAAAGGTCAATCATCTGTCACCGTTCCCTAGTGTTTTGAGAGGAAGGCCAAAGGTTGCTCCAAACGAAGATCATATCTACCAAATCATAAATAAGGTAAAGGATAGTATTCCACTTCTAGATGAAATTTGAACAAATTCCATTGTATGCCAAATTTTAAAAAAAAAATCTTGCACTAGGAGAAGGACTAACCTATTTGAAAACTAGGACAATTTTAAATAGTAGAAGTCGCCACTTTGGCCCATAGAAATATTCCTAGGAAGTGTGATGATCCCTGCTTGTGTTCAATCCTTATTTCTCAAGGTGGTAAGTTGATTAAAAATTCTATGATCGACTTAGGAGCTTACATCAATATTATCCCATATAGCCTATATAATACTCTTTACATAGGTGAACTTAGGGATACTAGGGTGATAGTCCAACTAACCGATCATTCCCAATAAATCCCAAGGGAGATAGTTAGGGTTGTTATATTTATAGTGGGCAATCTTTTGTTTAGGACGGACTTTTATGTCCTTGATGCAATGCACAACGGATTTGCACCCCCAATTATATTAGGGTTTTTTTAAGACATCAAGGATTAAAATAGATGTCCACTAGGGAACATTAACCCTAGAAGATGATATTGATAAAATCAGTTTTGACATGTACAAATTTAAGCATAAATCCTGTACTTCTTCTCTTACATGCAATGGTATAAACTTATGTGATAAATTTATCCAATGTGATGATTCTTGCATGATTGATGATGATAAAATTATTGATATGAATGACGAGGGAAAGCATATGTTGAACTTTGATTTTGATGATGATGTTGATGACACTTATGCCATGCATGATTTTAGTGACAATCTTTCTAGTGCATATTGCTTTTCTATGGACACTAACATGCACAGGTTTTTAGAGAGTATCAAGGAATTAAAACTACCTAGACCACCTCATAAACCTGAGGACAAGTCTAACAGGTCGACATTAGCTAAGAATGAACATGAACCTCTGGTTGTTGGCAAAGAGCATACAGGTAAGGATGACACTTTGTGGAGACCTCTCCACAAATACGTCATCGTGGGTGGAGTCGCAGATGGAAACTCTGGAGACCCAATGGTAGATTTGTTATTATTAGAGTGCATGAAGAATAAGTCGCTAGGACGATAATAAATTTTTGGTATATTTCTTTGTTTTGCTATTTTAGTAGTTGGTTATATGCATGTTTCAATTTATGTGACAAAGGATTTTGTTGAGAATTCTGGTTAATTTTTTAGTCTAAGATCGACTCTTGTGGTTGTGGTTAGGAGAAAATGAGATTGGATGAAAAAAGTGTTAGGGAAAGCAAAGGTTTGGGAAGCATGGGTCATGTAAGGCTCGTGTAAGAAGAACTGGCACGAGTCCTTCAAATGGAACGACCGTGCCAGTCACAAAAGCACAGCAGATGGGTAAAAGTGCCGAATTTTGGAAAAATTTAAACTTTGCCAAAATAAGGATCTTTGCCTCATTAATTTCGCAGTTTTTTCTTCCCTAAATTGGTAGTGCCAGTGGTACTACACCAAGAATTAACACCTTCTCTGAACATGAATTCATAAAATATTCTACTCCAAAAATTTCCATGTTCCCCAAGACATTACTACATTCTTCTTTGTGTCTCTCCTAAACAACCCACTTGTGAAAGATCATTGATTCTCTAAATCTGAATTAAGAGTATCTTCTCTCATAAATATAGAGCATTTAACCCACTCCTATTAATTCAAAAATATTCACCCTCATTTCACATTAGGAGAAATTTGGATTTGGGCACTTTCTCTCAAGGGAGAGTACTCTTTTCTTGTTCTTGTGTAATCTTCATCTCCTAGCCTCCAAATTCGGGTAACTGTTTGATTTTTGTGTTTACTTTCTTTCATTGGCATGACTGTATTATATTTGGGGGAGCTTGAAAATTTGGAAATTGTTGAATGTTTTGTGGGAGTATGTGGGTTATAAGCATGATGTTAGATTGAACTAACCGTGGGGGAAGATTATAATCCTTGAGTTGATATGACATGATTTGCAATGTGTTGGGTGTTTAGGGAAGATGTTTTTTGCTTAGTGATCCTTGTGTATAAGTTTTGTATATCTTGCCATTATCATTTGACTTGTGTTATGATTGAATGAGTCCTGAGAAGAGTAGATCAGAGAAAGGAACAACTTCCCGAGGTGATAAAAGGAAGGGTTCAGCTAAAGTTAGGAGACAAGAGCTAAAGACTCTCATACCTCCTACTCTTGTCATTGTTGTTGATGAGTTCATGGGATTGACTAACATTTCTGAGAGTGCAGCCCAGAAGTGGAAACATCTCAATAGACCAAGGAGGACAATCTTGGAGACCAAGTTCGTTTGCAAAGAGACTTTGGTGGCTTTAGGCCTATGATCTGCCCATTCCCGGTGTCGCTAGTAAATAACCTTTTCACTGGTGATCTACTAAACCGAGAAGAGGATGTTTCAAGGGTAAAAGATAAAGATTTATATTGTTGGTCCCATTCCTACTACTATGATACCTATAGGGTAGATAGTGGAAAGCCTAGGGTCATTTACATAGATGCTAGCAATCTAAAAGTTAACTACACACAGCCGCAATTGGGTCGTCAATCCGATCACGTGTAAGGACAAAAACAATTTGGGGAGGGGGTATTTATCTAACAACTACAATCATGCAAGATCACAAAAGAATAAATTATAAAAACTAGCACTTGGAGAGTATTTTCGGAACATGATCGGTGAATTTTTTTTTATCCTTGATTCAATCAAATTCAAAACATATGAACCTATCCCAATGCTTATGACACGTTGTGTGGTCAATGGTCAACACTTCCCCATACCTGTCACGTAGAGTTCACATGTAATTCTTTCATCAAACCCACCTTTGTAATTAGAAGAGTGCAGCAACGGAGCACATTGTGCATGTCTAATTCTCTCCCGTACTATTACATCTCGGGAACTACACTACAAATGCTTTATCCCTAGACCTATAGAGACAAAGGAATAGGCATCTTATCGAAGGCTCTAAGGTTGTGTAACACTAACTCTAGTTTGCTAATATCGCTATCTCTATCTGCAACCCTTTGGGCTAATTCGCCGGCTAAGACTAGTGTATGGTGGATTGTAACATTGACTCAGCGACCCACATGCACACACCCATATGGTCCCGGACTATCGTTAACCCAAGAAAATCTAAGTTTCCTTCCCCAGGGGATATCAATAAATGCACCAACATGAAAGTAGACTACGGTGTGTGCCAATCTTAGTGTGAACATCATGCAATTGACAAAAATATGAAGAACAAGCCAACATAATGTTCATAAGCAACTAGGAAAGGTAGATCTATAGAATCTCCCAAACAAACACCAAATCATGAATACAAATACAAACCCTAAGTTAATTAACTACTCCCTGAATATTGACCCAAATATTTCATTGGTTTCAATGCCCTTGGGAAAAAACATGAAAGGAAAATAAATTAGAGAGAAGAATGGAACTTTCTCTCTCTACCCTACTTTTCTAAAAAGTAAAAATGAGCCTAAACTTAAACCCTAGTAGACAAAGGTTCAAATGCATAGTAGTAGGGGATTTAGGCCTTGAAAAAGGAAAATAATTAGGTTTAAAACCCCAGTAATCGCAAAAAGTGCGGGCAGTGCAATCGGGTACGGTCGTGCTAGTTGGGGCTAACACGGCCCATGCTGCCTGGCACAGTCCATGATAGAGGCTCCTGGAACAGGTCGTTTAGCTTGGCATGGGCCGTGCTGGCTAAGCTAACATGTGACGTGCTTACCGGCACAGACCGTCGGCTGGACATCTATTTTTTAACTGTTAAGATTGCACCCCACGTTGTTTGGCTCAGGGCATTTTTTTATCAGCTGAGCGCGGGCTGTCTCCATTCTTCCAGTCATCTGATAAGAGTCATGTTATGAGCGAAAGATGGCACAGTTATATCAATCGTCATATCCCGTCTGCTGGTCTTTGGATATTTGAGTCACTGGCCGCTTTGAAAGGAACGATCTACTAGGGAACGGTCAGTGAATCAATTGGCATTGGTCATTTGAAAGGGAATAATTCATGTTCATAGTTAGCCATATGAGAACTTGGGCGACACAAGCCACGTTGCGCCAGGCGGCTCGTGCCAAGGAGTTGTGGCAAGGCCCGTGCTGGAGGCTTCTCGCACAGACCCAGTGCGTGACGCGGACCGAGTAGAGCCACTAGTTCGTTGGTGCTTGCTGGTTTGTTTCGTCGTTCCGGTTAGTTTTTCCTTGTCTATTTTGTGGATGTTTTAACTCCCTTTTTTCCGACTCAATCTCATCTACTGCCACGTTCTATCTACTACCATCCTTGCAAATGGTCTTCTAATATCTACTACCATTCTTGTGAATAGCTTTCAACAAGATAATGTCAAAATACTCACGAGAAACCTACTAGTAAGGTCAAAAGTAAAATCTAGTTGCTCATGAATACAAAGTGTCCATTAGATTCAATTAAGTCTACAAAACTTGGGACATAGATAAGAAAACCAATAATGGTCATCTAAATACTCTGTCATGTAAACCTAACTAAAACTAGCAATAAACCATGCAAAACATACTAACAAACCTGTCAAATGCATTAGTTAACACATGCATAATGGTGCAGATCAATTCCCCTACACTTAAACCTTTACTCCTCCTCGAGTAAAGATAAATGAGCAAAGATCCAAGAGGAAAATAGCATGCGAAGAAAAGTTAACCAATACATTTAACGTTATTCCCAAGCTACCATAGTCCCCCAACGATGTAAGAATCTCACAACTCTCACTCTCCCTGAAGAAGCTAAAGTAACCTATCCACCCAAAATACATCCAAGAAAAAAAGCCAAAGTAAAATGATAAGTGCTAAACTAGCTTACTCCGTTGAAGAAGCCGCCAAAGACAATTTAAGAGATGTTTCCAAAGAAACTGCCAAGGATAGTCCTAGAGATGTTCAAATTAGTTTATGATTTCTCTAAATTTAACTCATTTTACCTAGTAGCTCTTTCGGCTTTTCATCCAGCATTCACACATGTTGACCTCACCTCTAACCTTTTTCCACATGACCTATCTTTTTTGCCTAGGTTTTTAAACCTAACTGGCCCTTGCCTCTCATTTTTACCTAGGTCTTTCGACATATCCGAGCGTTCTCCCATTTTTTCGTAAGTCACCCTTTCAGGTTAACGACTTAGCCAGGTAATTTTTAAAAAAATTAAAAAAAATTAAAAAGTGTGGCACAAAATGTGATAAGAACCATTATGCATGCATTAGACGATGCATTTAACACATTTATTATCATCTTTTTTTAATTGTTAGTTTTAGTTAGGTTCGTACGACCAAGGGTTTAGACAACCATGTTTGGTTTTATTGTCTAAATCCAGTGTTTTGTATACTTAATTGAGACTGATGGACACTTGTATTCCCAGGCGCTTAGATATTCCTCCTTGATCATTATTAGTAGGTTTCCTATGAGTACTTTTTCATTTTCTTTTGGTGGTAGTAGATATTTGCAAGGATGTATTGCTCATTGCAAGAATGGTAGAATATATCGAAGGTCATTCGCAAGGATGATAGTATATTGAAGGCCACAAACTTGAAATCATGGTAGTAGAAGGAATTGGGACCAAGAAAGGCAGAGTCAAAGTTCAAGAAGTCCAAAGAAGTAATGGAGGGATCGAGGGAGGTAGTAGATATTTGAAGGTCATTCACAAGAAGTGTAGAAGATATCAAAGGATATTCAAAGGATGGTAGTAGATCAAAGGCAACGAACTTCAATTTATGGTAGTAGAAGGAATTGGTACCAAGAAAGATGGAGTCAAAGTGCAAGAAGTCCAAAGAAGAAACGAAGGGATCGTTGTTCGAGGTTGCAAACAATTCTAGGAAAAATTAGAGAAGAATATGAACTTTAAGGTTTCACCATTGGATTCGATTTCTCGAGGGATATAAAATTGACTATAAAAACTCCCAAATTGAACCAAGTATTCACCCGTAGCGGAGCGAAGAAGTTAGTCACCATGAGAACCAGCCACGGCCGGCGCGAACAGTATATGCTTAGCGCGGACCGAAAGCTAGCATGACCCACACCAATCGACATGGCTCGTACCAAGAGGCCATGATATGGGCCATATCACCAGGCACGGGCAATGCCAAAATCTAGTATAGAGGTGGGATGTTTGTGTTTTACACATCCCGCACCATTTCAAATCATAAATGTCAAGACCGGCCCACAAGGTGTGAAAAATGACTCGGGGTGTGCTGAGGTAGTGAGAAAATCAAGGTTCCACCCAATGGGGTGAATAAAACGATGCATGTTACGGATAAAAAATAAAGAAAATAAATGCCCAACCGGCATCCCACGCTAGTTAACACAAGGAGCACCTGGCACAGCCCTTGCGCGGGCACGAGCCCTGGCAGCTGCTAGGGTTTTGGCCACTTTTGGGTCTATTTTTAGGCGCAATTCCATACTACTATATATACGGTCCTTTGACTACTAGGGTTTAAGTTTTATGCTCATTTTGTAGATCTTAGTAGGTGTCTAGAGAGAAAACACTCTCACTTCTCTCTAACTTCTTTTCTTTTCATATCTTTATCTTTATTTTGCCCAAAAGTGTTGAATCCAATGAAATATTTGGGTTCAATGCTTAAGGAGTAAGGATCTAGCTTGTGATTGTATTTGTATTCATGTATGGATGTTTGTTTTGTGAGATTTCTAGATATTTCTATGTGTTTTTTTATCATTATGTTGGCTTGTTCTTATTATTCTTATGAATTGCATGAAAGTCATACTTGATTGGCACACAATAGAGTCTACTTTCATGTTAGCACACTATTGCTACTCCCCGGTTAGGGAAACCTATATGTTCTTGGGGTGAGATACTCTGGAACCGGTCGTGTGCATGTTTAATGTTTCTTTGAAGGATTGTGCGATGATGACATGCGTATGATGAACACTGCTTGCAATGGTTGGATCACCAACAAGAGTCTATGGGAAGCAATGGAACTCTTCTAGGAGATGGCAAGCAGAACAAGATAATTTGGCACAAGGTCTAGGGCGAAGCTCGTGGATGAATCATCTCAATCCCCAAAGTTAGAGGAGAGAAAATCCAAGGTCTTGCCTCCATAATGAAACAGTTTATGAAAATGGGAGTCCAACAAGCAAAAGTGTGCGGAGTTTGCAATCTTGATCATCACACAGATGTTTTCCAGTAAGTGGTGGAGGATTTTGAGGAAGTTAAAGTGTTGGATTTTAAAAATGGTGGAAATATGCCACAATTTGCTAGGGAACAAGAACAAGGGTTTCGTGGGAACCAAAGAGGAGAAAGGCAAGATTCCTACACAAACACCTTGAACCTGAGGTACCACGATCACCCCAACTTCTGTTGGCACGAGGAGAACCAAATTCAAGGGTACAACCATGGCAGACAAGCTTTACCTCAACCATATCCAAGGAGATATGGGCTTTCAAACAACAATGCCTCACTTTACAAGTCGGACCTAGAGGAAATCCTTGAAGCAATCTCTCAATTGGCCAAGAAACATGATGTTTTTACGGAGCTTACAAGGCGAGAGATTAAAGATCTCGGGACAAGGGAATTCTCGAGCATCAAGAATCTTGAGATTCAACTCGGGCAACATGCCACCTCGGTAAGCTGACTTAAAGCTAAAGAGTCCAGCAAGCTTCTTTCCCAACCGGAGATCAATCCGCAAAATGTGAGGGCTTTGAAGTTGAGAAGCGGAAAAGAGGTGCGTGAGCCAGAAAAGAAATCGCTAAAGAAGATGACTTGATCGTGGACAACAACAAAACCAACTTGGAGGAGCAAGAATTGGTTATGGAGGAACCTATCAAGGAGCTTCCAACACCCGAAGCGAGGGTTAATCTCCCGTCACATTTCCCTAATGCACTTAAGGGAAAAGCTCGAAGGCACCAACCAATGATTATCATATCCGACAAATCTTTGAGAAGTTGGAGGTTAGTGCCCCAATCTTAGACTTGATTGAATATGTTTCTCTTATGCAATTTTTTTTTTGAAAGTTGCATGTACAAGAAAGAGGAATAAACCACTTAAGAAAGTAGGTAAAGTGGAATAGGGGGAGTTGCCACTCTTAGTTATAGGAAATTGACCACAAAAGTTGAGGACTCCACCATGTTTTCAATTCCTATTTCTTTAGGTAGTAAATAGGAGGAAAATGCTATGATTGATCTTGGAGCTTCTATTAATGTCATACCCTCTTGCATCTCCGAGAACCAATAAATAGGTGAACTTAAAGAGACTAGGGTAATTATCCAAATGGCTGATCACTCCCAAGCTAGTCCTCGTGGACTAGTGAAGGATATGATGGTTCGAGTGGGAAAGTTGGTGTTTC
>JAULKK010282548.1:0-14156 GCA_032355705.1 Rubia peregrina
ATAAGTAATCCAAGTACTTGCCGACTTCTTCTTGAGTTCTTCATCATGAAGGCGATCAATCAAACCATTCAATGCTTTATCTCTAAGCTTCATTCTAGACCTTGTCATAGGTCCACCCATGTTACTTAGAGGATCACGAACATAGCCTTTGAAAGTTTGATCAAGTCGTGGAATGTCTTTATTTATGGTGGTAGGCGTACCCTGATCTCCATCAATAAGTTATACATATTGTAAGCTAACAGGTGCAGAATCTAACATTCCCTATTCAATTTTAGATTTGTAAGTAAAAATTTCAGAAGTTACAACATTTTCAGGAAACCTGTTTTTAAAGTAACCAGTAATGCTTATAAATTATTTAGTACATACTTTAAGGTAACAATTGCAGTTTATAACCGACCATATTTAGTGTTCAGATCTGTAAGTAACAAATTTTCATAACATACCTCATTTATTGCTTTGCCATTGCAGGATCTTAATCTGTGAATATTTTGAAAATTCCTTCCCTTCCATTGATGTCTAGAAAGTGTTAAGGAGTCACAGAAAAGTATCAGCCAACTCATTTGCAATAAAAGTACAAGGAAAAATTGTTATGTTACGGTGATTGTTGATTCCAACTATTGGCACACAAATCAAGTTATACTTGTTTGTTCTTTATGTAGTGTCAAATATGGTGACATTCCCGTAGAGTTTGTAGTCCTCCAACATTATTGAATTCCTCCAAAATACTGTTGATAGTCTTGTCTCTTCGTTGAACTTGACTTTGAAGAAGAAATCTTTGTCCTTGTCATTCATTTCCAAGAGTGTATAAAAAAATTCTGAGCATCTCCGCTTTCGATTTCTTTCATTCGAAGTCGACTCACAAAATTGAGGTGGTCTTTCATCGTATGCCTTAGATTTTCTTCTCCACCAATTTCAAAAGTTGTGTATTTATATCCTACAGCGGGTCTTAAACTGCTAGTTCCATTGATGTTATTGTCTTTCCTTTGTCTTCTGTAATCCTTCGTTCACTCGTACTAAGATACTGTCAGATTGTTCTTGTTAACTCATGGTTGTGTACCATGATGTGGTGAGCCACAATGTAGTAATCTTGCTCAAGCTTGACTCTAATTTCAGCTAGGCGTCCTATTTTTTTAACCAATCCTTTCTCTTCCTCCTTTTTTTGCAGAGTGACTTTCAATATCCACACAAGGAACATGGTTGATAATGCTGAATTTTAATCTTTTTGGTTTTCCTCCAAAAGAGCACTTGTAGTACTTTTTGCAAATTTGGCTTTTGCTGTTTAGACGTTGACAGTCTTTCATGTACCTAAAACCAATAGCATTTGCATGCTTATTATATAGAGCATGTATAGCTTCCAATTTTTTTGCTTTTCTAATGTGATTCATGAAAAGTCTAGAGGAAATTAATTAGAATTATAAAATTATAAAAGCTTTGTTCTAATCACTATAAAAATGATTTATAGTGTAACATATGCAAAGTTTTGTGTATGTTGTACATGTTATAAGCTGAACAATGGACAAGTTTTTGACCCCTCTCCTCCCGAGCGTCGTTAAATACGAGAGGAGGATGGTTAAGGGTCAAAGATAGAATTTATATATTTCTCTCGTTCCTACTACTATAGTACCAATAATGGTTGTTAGTGGCAAGTACCGAGGTTATCCACAGAAATGTTAGGAATCTAATAATAAACTAAACAAAAAGCGGCCGGGTCGTCAATCCGACCACGTGTTTGGAATAAACAGTGTTGTGAAAATACTCATTTGAGGGGTGTTGTACTAACAACTAATAGCGTACAATAGATCACGAGAATTAATAATATAAACTAACACTCGGGGAATATTTGCGTAACATGGTCAGTGTAATTTCGATCATCGATTTCATCAAATACAAGAACTAACCCCTATTCTAGTGTTTGTGTCACATGATGCAGACAATGGTCTAAACTTCCCCCTATCTGTCACACATAAGTACGTGAATAAAATCTTCCATCAGCCCCACCTCCGCAACTAGGGGAGTTCAACAATGACTATGGCTCATTGCGCAGATATGATTCTCTCCAGTGTGTTTAAGTCCTGGGTGGAACACCATGAATGAACTACCCCTAGGCCTACAAAGGAAATAGAATTAGCCATTTTATCGATGGCTCTAGGATCAAAAAGATAATCCTAGTTTGCTATCCAATCTATCTCTGCCTAAAACCCTTCGAACCTCTTTGGTTGGCTAACTAGATGCATGATCGATCATGATGATTAACAATGGTAACCTTTGTACACACACCCAGTTCCGGACTATCGTCACCCCAAGCACATCTAGGTTTCCTTAACTGGGGAATAGCAATAGTGCACCAACATGAAAGTAGACTTGGTTGTGTGCCAACAAACTGTGACAATCATGCAATTCACAAGAATATTAAGAACAAGCCAAAATAATAATAACAAAACACATAGAAATAGGTAAATTTAGAAATATCACAAAATAAATATCAACACATGAATACAAATATAATCCCCAAGTAAGATACCTACTCCCTAAGGATTGAACCCATGTATTTCATTGGATTCAACACCTTTGGGCAAAACAAAAACAAAAAGATGAAAAGAAAAGAACCTAGAGAGAAGGAAGAGTGTTTTCTCTCTTCAGCCTACTAGTGAGATCTAAAAATGAGTATAAACTTAACCCTAGTAGACAAAGGTCCATATATATAGTAGTAGGGAATTGATATGGCTCAAAAGTGGCTAAAAACCCTAACATCAGCCATTGGCGCAAAGGGTGCCTCGTGATATGACCCATGCTGTCGAGAGGGCTCGTGCCGAAGCAAGACACCAGCCTTGGCATGGACTGTGCCGGTCGTGTTGGCGCAGGGCGCAAGCTCTGGCACAGGCCGTTCCACCTCGTGCCGGTGCAGGTCATCGGTTGGGTCCTCTTTTTACTCCTTCGAATCTGCACCATGCATCATTTGGTGTGCCCCATTGACCAAAACCTCTATTTTCTTAGTACCTTGGTGACCCCGCGTCATTTTTTTCACCGTGTGGGCTTGTCTTGGCATTTGTGACTTGAAACGGTGCATCCAACTTCCATACTTAGCCCTTTTTTTTAATGAAAAGGTAATCCCTCATGCTGGAATTTGACACTGCACATGTCAGGTGGTACGAGCCTTGCCAAGGCTCCCTAACATGGGCCATGACAAGAGATATGTGCCGTGTTTACTTTTGGCTCGTGTCGGGCTTGAGCGGTCCGCGCTGACCATGGCTAGTTTGCTTGGCTTACTTATTTTCTCTGCTATAGGTAAACCGTTGGTCTGATTTGGGAGTTCTTGTAGTTAATTTTATAGTGCTCGAGAAGATTAATCCAATGGTGATGATTACCTCAAGTGCTGATTATACTCAGATGTTACCCAGAACTCTGTGAAACCTCAAACAACGATCCCTCTGTTTCTTCCTTGGCCTTCTTGAATTTTGAAACTCCTTTCTTGGTCCCAATTTCATCAACTACCGTGATTTGGAGTCCATGGATTTCAATCTACTACAATCCTTGTGAATGGCCTTCAAATATCTACTACCACCCTTGCGGATGTCCTTTTACAAAAGAAAATGTAAAAATACTCACGAGCACCTTACAAATGAGATCAAAGAGGAAGATCTAGGTGTCCGTGAATAAAAAGTGTCCATTAGTTTCAATTCGGTCTACATAATATGAGATTTAGACAAGAAAACTAATAATTGCTATCTAAAACCTTTGTCTTGCAAACCTAACTAAAACTATCAATCAACCAAACAAAAGATGATAATAAATGTGTTAAATGGACTGGCTAATGTATGCATAATGGTGAACATCATTTGTCAAGTCGAAATTGATAAATGCATTCTCTATGTTCTTGTTCATTTCAATCTGATGCATGTTTTATTGTAAACTATACATGATTTAAGTTAATAAATCCATCAACGATAAGAAAATTTTCAGCAGTTTGTAGTTTATAGTACTAATGCTTGACCCGCTTCATCCCGAGCATCGCTAAAAACACGATATGAGGACGGTTAAGGGTCAATGATATAATTTATGTGTTGCTTCTGTTCCTACTACTATACTTCAAAGAATGGTAGATGGCTGAAAGTACCGGAGTCCTCCGTAGAGATGTTAGGAATTTAATAATCAACTAAACACACCCGCGGTTGGGTCGTCAATTTGACCATGTGTTAGGAATAATAGTTTTGTGAAAGTAGTCATTAGGGGGAGTTTGCACTAACAAATACTAGCATACAATTTATCACAAGAATTAACAATATAAACTAACACTCAGGGAATATTTGTGTAACATCGTCAATGTAATTTTGATCATCGATTTCATAATATACAAGAACTAAATCCTATTCTAGTGTGTATGTCACGTGGTTAAGACAATGTTCAAAACTTCCCCCTACTGTCACATAAAGGTGCTCATATAAAATCTTTCATCATCCTCATCTCCGCAATTAGGGGAGTGCAACAATGGCTATGACTCATTGTGCAGGTCTCATTCTTCCCATGCGATTAAGTCCCGGGTTGAATGCCACAAACAAACTACCCCTAGGCCTAAAAAGGAAAAAGAAAGTAGCCATCTTATCGAAGCTCTAGGATCAATAAAATAATTATAGTTTGCTACCTAATCTATCTCTACTCGTTGCCCTTCGAACCTCTTTGGTTGACTAACTAGATACATGGTCAATTGTGATGATTAACAACAGTAACCTTTGTGCACACGCCCAGTTCCGGACTATCGTCACCCCAAGCACATCTACGTTTCCTTAACGGGAAAGTAGCAATAGTGCACCAACTTGGAAGTTGACTTGGTTTTGTGCCAACAAACTTTGACAATCATGCAATTCAGAAGAATATTAAGAACATGCCAACATAATAATCACAAAACACATAGAAATAGGTAGATCTTGAAATCTCAAAAAATAAACATCAACACATGAATAAAAATATTATCCGCAAATAAAATCCCTACTCCCTAAGAATTGAACCCAAGTATTTCATTGAATTCAACATCTTTGGGCAAAAGAAAAGGAAAAAGATGAAAAGAAAAGAACCTTGAGAGAAGGAAGAGTGTTTTCACTCTCTAGCCTACTTTTGATATGTAAAAAATGAGTATAAACTTAAAACCTAGAAGACAAAGGTCCATATATATAGTAGTAGGGAATTGGGCAAAAAAATAGTCCCAAAAATGGCCAAAAATCCTAGCACCTGCCACTGGCACGAGGGGTGCCTCGTGACACAGCACGTGCTCGCCAAGAGGGCCTTATGGAAGAGTGGGACATCGGCCTTGGCACGGGCCAAGCCAGTCATACCGGCGTAGGGCATTGGTCTTGGCACTGGTCATTCCACCTCATGTTGGCGCTCGCCGTCAGCTGTCTTTCCGTTTTACTCCTTTTGATCTGCGTCGTACGTCGTTTGACATGCCTCATCGGCTGGAACCTTCATTTGCTCAGTACCTCAGTGCGCCCCGCTTCATTCTTCACACCTTGAGGGACGGTCCTAGCATTTGTTACTTGAAATGGCACGATCCGTGTAAAACGGAATGTCCCACACCTATACTTACCAATTTTTAGAGTGAAAAGTTTACTTAGAATACACAACCATCCGAAACGGAGACCCCTCATGCTGGAATTTGACACGGCCTATGTCGGGTGGTACGGGCTGTGATAAGGCCCCCTGACACAGGCCTTGGCATATGGTACTTTTCGTGCTAGCTTTGGCTCGCACTGGGCTTGTGCGGTCTGTGACGGCCGTGGATGGTTTACTTGGCCAATTGAGAGGTCGTCTTGCCTCTCAAAGATACAATTTATAAGCCCTAAATTCTTCCTAAATATAGTTAAGTAGATGGTGGAAAATCGGGGTCGTCCACAAAGAATAGGGATTTTCCTAAGGATTTTCACATATAACGGTGAATACTTCACTAGATGTAAAGATATGCACATATATAAAATCTTGTAAAGAGGGGGTTTTGGGTTGGTTTTTCTAAGGCATCAATTTAAGCACAAGTTAGCTAGCAAGAAATGTAAATATACTAAATATGCAAAAACTAATAAGAAGAGTTTAAACACAAGTTACAGGACCTTGGGCGCAATTGATTTCCACTTCCAAACCTCTTATCTATCATTGAACATATAACTTATTCAATACTTTTACTAGTTGTGAAGATAAATCTTATATCCTTCTTTGATAGTAGTTTACAAGAGGGAATTCGACATCTCTTGCTAAACTTCACTAATGACTCCTCTAGTCGATCAACGCCTAAAAGTATTCCATTAATGACATTAAGTAAAAGAATCAACAAGGTTGGTAACACTTATAAACACTACACCGTGTCTAAGCATTGAACCAATTCATGCATTTGCACAAGATTAGTTAAGAATTCAACGTTCATAAACTTCTCCTATTTGCTACCCAAAACAAACATGATAAAGAATTAGACATTATCACATTTATCTTGCATTCATCAAATCATCAACCATATTAGAAGTTCTAATTCATGTCTTTGGATTTCATATCAAAAGAAATGAGAATTATCTATTTCTTCCAAACACTAACAGGTAATCATACAAGCATTTCATATACTCAAACTTCCAACATCATTAATGTATTCAACAAACAAATTCAAAGAACAATAAATACACAATAGCAAAGCATTAAATAGCTCACATATAGTTCTCAAGACATGAACTTGGAAGCCTTAATCAATTGCTCCCAAGAGTAAGTTTAGCTACTAGAATTCATACTAAACAACAATAGAAATTCAAACGTAAAATCAAGATGAGAGAAAGATAAAAATGGTGGAAAACTAGGGTTTTATGGTTGTGGAATCGGGGAAGAAAAGTTGCTGGAAAGAGAGAGTATTTATAGTACAAATAGTCCAAAAAGTAGATATGAGTAAACTGCCCTCACATATTGTCTTCTTTTTGTCTAAGTGTAGTTGTCTCCTCTTCCCATCTTCAGGTCTTCAGGTTCTTCATTGTCTTCAAAAAGTATTCTTCAAGGTCTTCAAATCTTCAAACCATTACCTTGTCTCACAAAAACCTTATTAAAAGTGATAAAAGTGCTAAAGTCGCTCTTAACTCTAGTAATAGAACTTCAAGGTACAATGGAGAATCCAAAGCACAAAAGCATACCAAAATGAGTACAAAAGATCCCAAAATCATCGTATAATATGGACATATCACTAACTTCTTTGCTCCTCTGAACCATTGGTCCGATTTGGGAGTTCTTGTAGTTGATTTTATAGCACTCAAGAAGACGAATCTAATGGTGATACTCTAAAGGGTTGATTCTTCTCGGATTTCTCCCAAAAATTTGTGCAACCTCGAACAACGATCCTCTCGTTTCTTCCTTGGCCTTCTCGAACTTCAATTTCGCCTTTCTTGGTCCCAATTCCATCTGCTACCATGTTTTGGAGCCCGTGGCCTTCAATCTACTACCATCCTTGCAAATGGCCTTTGATATCTACTACTATCCTTGTGAATGGCCTTCGATATCTTCTACCATCCTTGCAAATGACCTTCAAATATCTACTACCACCCTCGTTGATGGCCTTCTACAAAAGAAAATGAAAAAACACTCACGAGAAACCTACTAATGAGATCAAAGAGGAAGATCTAGGTGCCCGTGAATACAAAGTGTCCATTACTTTCAATTAAGTGTACAAAATTTGGGATTTAGACTAGAAAATCAATAATGGTCGTCTCAACCCTTTGTTATGGAAACCTAACTTAAACTAGCAATCAACCAAATAAAAGATGATAATAAATGTGTTAAATGCATTGGCTAACGCATGTATAATGGTGCACATCATAATTCCACATGTTTATAGCAGTTAAATTTCAGTTTCCAGAAGTTTCAAAAATAATTATATTCATATTGATTGCAATTCAACAATATAATTTCAGTCTGATTAGAGAAAATCATACCTTCAATGGTATTCGGTAATATTTCACCTTCTTGCAACTGAATTTCATTTGTTTGGAGCTGAATCTCAGTGGTTAAGATCGCATTTTCTTCAGCGGGTTCCGATTCAATGGCATTGGTTTTTATGACTAAATCTATTGAAATGTGATTGGTTTCAATCCCATCTAGCAATATATCTGCTCCCATCTGGCATTGTCATTAGAGGACATCGCAGAATTAGTTAAATCGAAGAAGAAGAAACAGAGAAATCAGAGAAGAATAAGGGAAATCAAAATTGGAGAAGAATGAAGAAACTATTGGTGAGGTTTTCGGGGACTGTGTGTTTGTGTGTGCTCCGTTTTCAAGTTTATGTTCTGGATCCTTTTTTCATACTATTTTTGTTATTTGCAAACAGGTCCTTACATGTCCATAAACTTATGGACATGCCGCTTGTCAGTAGACCCACTCATAATTTTTACGATTTCCAATAAATATACTTGACTTTATATAAATGCAACTACGTATAATAACGGCACATAAAAAGTTAATATTTTGAAACTACATGTCGCAATGAATATAACAATATCTCATATAATAACATTATTTTTCATATATTTATTGAAATTTGTGGTCAAAGTTTGACAATTTTGATTGAACAACAAATTATGTGCAGATTTAGTTGGAATGGATGGAGTAATAACAAATTTAAATACTATTTATATTTTAGCAAGTTAAAAATAATTAATCTAATATTATTGACTTACATTTTTAAAATGTTTGAAACTACCTTCTAACCACCAAGACGATGTTTGGTGGAACTATACGTATAAGTAAATTTGACTTAGACCATGTTTCTCTTGATCTTATTTTGTTGAACTTAAATAAACTGAATTTAATTGAAATACAAATAAAGGTACTAAATTAAACTAAATTTCAACGTATTAAATTTGTGCTGAACTGAAATAGATAAATTGAACTAAAATGCATTTAAAATAGGAAGCTAAAAGTAGGGGGTCATCAATTTCCGTTCATCTCTAAGAATATTTTTCGCTTTCAAAATAACTACAACTAAGATGAGAGAATTTTCAACTATTCCCTAAATCTCAAGTATTTTAGGACAAATCACTTAAATATCATTTTAGAGAGTTACTTTTCAACTAGAATATATGATTATTTTAATGTAAATTTTATAAGTCCAACCCTTAATACTCTAAAAATAATAGTAATAATTTTTATTAGTATATAATTTTCCTCAAAGCATCTCCATTCATACTTTCTAAAATTTTATTGTATTCGAGAATATCATTATGATGCTCCAATGTATGGAAATATTCCTCTGCCACTTCCATATTTCTACAGTTGGTTATTGTATACGGTGGAGTCCAATTTTCAAAGACAAGCCGAGCATAACCTCTTCATATCACGGAGCTTGATAGACATGGGTGAGGAGATTGATCACATTTCCTTCTGGGTATGTGAGATGCCCACTCAAATGGATGGAGTTTTGGGCCCAGATCCCAAGGCAGAGCGATGTAGGGAGAGAAGTAGGGGGAATGCAGAGTGGGTCAATCAGTACCGATATGCACCTAGAAGTATGTGTTAACCTATGCTATGCTAGGTTTAGTTGGCTTTACCTCATAAGAGGTTTATATAGCCTTTGTTGATTTTGTTGCCTAAATCCCTCATTTTGTAGATTTATTTAGACCTAATGGATGCTATGTCCTTGCGAGCATCTAGATCCTATTTGGTGAGTTTCATTGTAGATCACTAGTAAGTACTTCAGAGTAAAAGGCCATTTGCGAGAATGGTAGTAGATATTTGAAGGCCATTCGCATGGATGGTAGTAGACCAAAGACCACGAGCTTAATCGTGGTAGTAGATGGAAATATGTCAAAGAGAAAGGAGTTAAAAGAGAATTTCATTGGTTGAAATTTCTATTATCCTAGTTTTTAAGAGTAGTTAGAGAGAGAAAGGGAATAACCATTTTCTCTTATTTTAATCTTCCTAGTTTTGCCCAAGGGCATTGAATATAATGGTAAAATTGGGTTCAATGCTTAGCGATTAGTTTATTTTCTTAGGGATCTAATTTTTATTCAAGACTTGGTAGAGATTTTGTGAGATTTTATATTACCATATCTTATATGTGTATGAATATTATGTTTGATTTGCTCTTTACATTCTTGAAATGATGCATGTTAGTTTTACTCTTTGATACACCATTTTTATGTGTAACATGAATCGCGCTAGTCTTGTTGCCCTTGGGAGTGTCCAATTAGGATATGCGGGTTCGCGAGTCTTGGCTATGTAGGTACATAGGCCATGAGTACCCAATTCACACGAGTGTATGCCTAATTTTGACTGGGTCAGGAACTCGATAGATTATGCATAATAGTTTGTAGCAACTAGGGTTGTAGTGCAACAACCATTATAGTTTCAACCCTAGAGTCATTATGAGATGCATATTCCTTTGCCTCTATAGGACTAGGGAGAAGTGTTCATGGTGGAGGCTCGAGATGTAATTCTTAGGGGAAAGAGGAGCGCATAACGGCTGGACTGTTTGATGCACTTTCCTAATTACGGAGATGGTGTTGATAGAAAAGACGTGGGCACCTTTGTGTGATAGACATTATGAAGTGTTGACTATTAACCATATACATTGGGATAGGTTTTTACGTCTTGTAATTAATAGAACCTAGGATCAAAATCATATACTGGTCATGTTACGTCAATATCTCCAAGTTTTAGCGTAATATAGTTTAATCTCTTTTTTTGCATGTTCAGTACTTTGTAGACAACACCTCCCCCCATCCTCAAAACCTTGTTGACGCCCAATTGTGAGTGTTGCGTAGTTAGCTTTTAAATCCTAGCATATATGTGGAAGACCCCCGACTTGCCACTAGCTACTCTTGGGTAGGTTGTAGTGAATATGAGAGAAACATATAAATTTCTATCTTTGCATCTAGCACTCCACGGGTTAATTTATTTTCCATGGTTTATTAGCGATCCTGCGAAGTGTGAATCAAGTACCAGTAACGCGATCTTGGAGGTACTTCCGGTGGTGGAGCCGGTTCTTCTTCGCACCACTAGCTCGTGAGTCATTCTACTTTTCCCTTCAGATTTACCTGTTTTGCCTTTTATGTTTCTAATGCGGGCAATGTAAGATTTTAAGTGTGTGGAGGGGTTAATGACTTACTTGAATGTACTTGTATGTTTTTTGCTACTTTAATGGTAATAATTGAAAAATAAATTGAAAATTAATAATAATAATTAATCCCGCTAAGTCGAAAACCCGAAAGGGCAATTTATCCAACATTGGGGCCCCGAATAGGTCAAAAACCCAAATGGGCCACCTGGGTAAAAATGAGAGGCTAAATGTGGGTGAGATGTTAGCCAAAAGAAATATGATGTGTGGATAGGATGAAAACTCAAAAGAACTCCTAGGCAAAATGAGAGAAAGAGATAAAAGGAAAAAATATTTATAAATTAAGTCATTTGCTAGTGTTGAGTCATAAGATTGTGGTTAACATATGGATGATTGGGGTAGCCTAGTAGGTCTTCTTGGGGGCGTGTGACTTAGTGGGAAAACAAAGTGGGAGACGTGAAATTTTGACTATTTCTATACTTCATTTAGGTTGATAGATTGGTATGAAATGAAGTGTGAGTTTAAACTTGTGATGTGGTTTTGACTTCAATTTGTGCCATTAGATTTTGGGATGATCAATTCGGGATTTGATATGATTTATGAGAATTAGTTGATTGAAAGATGAAAGGTTTGGGTAGCATTAGGATTTGGGGTTGTGATATGAGAATTCTCATTTGATCTTTAATTTTGTGGATTTATGATAATGAAAGTTTTGTGAGGTATTGAGTGGGGGAATATTAGGGTTAGGAAGTGAATATATCAATCTCATGTTTTCTTGAATCTTTTCTTTTACTCGAGAGGACGAGTAAGGTTCAAGTGTGGGGAGATTTTGATATGTTCATTTTATATAGTAGTTTTAGGATAATTTGGACTCACTTTTGTGTATTTTTGTGCTTTAGATCTTTAGTTTTTCCTTTAAATTCTCTTTTTTGTGCTATTATCACTTTTCTAGGGAGTTTTGTGTGACAAGGCAAGATATTTGAAGATGAAATTTGCGGTTTGATGACATGAAGACAAGAAGAAGGAAGATTGAAGAAGAAAAAGGCTTCAAAAGACAAGGGACTTGAAGCTTAGAGTGTTAATTTTCACATTGTCACAAGAATTGAGATGTCTCTTACGACTCATGATGTTACCTGTCGTGAGGTGTGACACCTCTTTCACATCTCGCAATAGCTGTACAATAAATAGCACTTTCACCTCTCATTTTTATCGCTTCTCTTGGCCGAATTTCCCTCTCTTCAAACCCTAATTTGAGTTCTCTTTTCATCTTTGTTCATATTGAATTTGTTTATAGATATTAATATGATTTGTAGTAGCTAAGAGCATCCACTATGGTTACTCTTAACCCACTTTTCTTAATAAGAAGCACTCCTTATTTAAGGTGAACCATTGTGGAGTTTAAGAAGCATTTGCTTGATAAGGAGTCGCTCCTTAATTAAGGAGTTGGTACCTCTTTATTTGTGGGATGACTGACCAACCAATGATTGACACTAAACAAGGCTTGTTTTGTAATTTTAATTAATTATAATTTAAAATGAAAAATATTTTTGCAGAAAAGCAATGCTTCTTACGGTAAAAAGAAATTGGCGTATAAAGATGTTGAACGTGCATTTTGGGTTCTCCAATCTCATTGGGAAATTATTCGCAATGCAACACAATTTTGGTACACTAAGCATATAAAGTCAATTATGTATACATCTATAATATTACAAAATATGATTGTTGAAGATGAGGAAGCATCAATAACAAATTGGAATGTAGAAGATCAAGGTCCAACTATGCAAGTCACGGAAGGGTCAATTCAAGAACTTCAAGTTTCAATCCATCGAGTCTCAGAGATTCTGGATCAAGACATTCATCATCAACTTAGAGCGGACATCATTGAATATGTTTCCAAACGTTTTGGAAATAGGGATCAAATGTAATTTTTTTTAGAAAGTATTATGATGTTTTTTTAAAGTTGAAGCACTATGAAGGTGCATGGCTTATATTAGGCGCCCCCAACCTATCAAAATTGAGAATAATTACAAGAATTTTTTTTCCAGAAGAGAACTAAATACAAATTGAAGTGTTCCAAGTATTAAGAACTCCACCCCTTGTGTCGAACTTAACTTGGCCAGACTTCTAATTACAAATTGTAGTAACTATATATATGCATAATTTGAAAAGTATTTCAAAAGAACTAGTTATGAACCTAAAGGGGAACTAGTTAGCACCTAAAGAGAAGGTGTTGTGATCCATTTGCATGTAATGTGTCTATCTCCGTTGAAGGTACTGGAAGTAATCACGAAGGGATCCAAAATATGTTCAGACATCTTAGCTCGATCCTTGTTGGCCAGATACTTCATCCGAACAAAACAGTGAAGATGTGTAGCAGCTCTCCATTCAAAATGCCAGTACCGTCAACTGTTATCATGCAGATAGTACTGCAGTTGCTGCTATGGAGTACATCAACAACTCCCTTCAAACTACAGTATGCATTCAAACTACAACATCATTTAATCCTTTATTAGCAGTAACCTGTAGACAAAGGAATTCATCAGCAACATCAATTCAAGTGTTATATATTAAGCCTTATATCAGGGATTTGTTGTTTATCTAAACAAACAAGTCCTCTAATTTTTTTGGTTTAGATCTAACCAGTCTAAGATGCAATCAGTCGTATCTAGTTTAGAAATAGCATCAGCCACTTGATGAAACTCCTCTAATTGCTGAAATCTTGGCTATTAGATTGGGGTTCCAGTCGGCTATAGATCTAAATATTCCATCAACTCAGATCAGTATTGAAACTGATTGCAAATTGGCAATCAACGCAATCAAGTGCCCAGAAAAGGGGCCGTGGAGTATCTATCATTTGTTATTGGAATTACATCCCTTTGCTAATTCGATTTGTTTTGTTTGCAGGGAATCGAATCAACTGGCTGATCTACTGGCCAAAAGATGCAGAGCTGATTCAATAGAAGGAATGTACTCGAGGCAGGAACTAACAGCAAAGGAGAGGGGACAGTTACACCTCGATCGCATAGGTCTACCCAACATCAGAACATCAGCGGATAACACAAACAAATAGATGGTTGACTTTACAGTGGCACAA
>JAULKK010282557.1:2743-14156 GCA_032355705.1 Rubia peregrina
CCCCCCCCCCCCCCCCCCCCCCCCCAGGTGTCCCGGCCCAAATCGACAAAAAATTTTGGTACAAATGGGTTGGGTCGGATCGGGTCAAAATTTCCATAGTTTAGGGTCGGGTCAGACTAGGTCATGGGTCGACCAAAATCGACCAAAATCATAATAAAATAATTTTTTATAATTTATTTGAATAAAATATATTATTTTAAATGTATTATTATTTTAATAATAAATAAAATTATGATTTATTTTTGTATAATTTAAAATAAGAATATTATATTTAATTATAGGCAAAATCTTGGGAAAATCCCCTTTCCATAAGCTTATGGAAAGATGAATTTTAATTAGAATAATAAAAGGTAAAAGATTTTAGTTGCAATATTAAAATTTTATTATGCAACGTATAGTAGTTATAAAGTTTATAACCCGATTCCTGCAACCCGAAAATTTTATTTTTATTTCTTATAATTTACACTTAAAACCTTGGTATTTCCATGACTTATGAAAAGACTTTCTTTCAAGAGACAGACTCTTAATTATATATTCTTCACTTAATAAAGAAAAATACAATTATTTTCATTTTACTTAGTTAGAATACTTTTAACATTTTATTTATAAAATATAATTTTACTTAAATTTATTTATACAATTATGAATATATATTTCATATATTAATAAATATATTATTTTATAATTTATAGTAGTTTTGCAAAACAAAATTAGTTTTATAAAAAAATCAAGAATTTTATACTTGTCTATGAATTAAATTAATGGTGGGAATGTTGTATTAAATTAAAAATTAATGATTGTTTTCAAGAAAATGAGGTAAAATTGCAAATTGGTCAAAACGGGCCGATTTGCATCAAAATCCAACCCGACCCATTTTGACCCAAATGGAACATTGACCTGACCCGACCCATATGAGCTGGGTAAAAAAGGGCCGGGTCGGACAATTTGAACACTCCTAACCAATGTCATAGGTGATGGATGGTCGGTGTTGGTTATTAGCTCGAAAAAATTGAACCTTAATGGATATATACCAATGTAACTCTGCCTACTTGAGTAAGTGACAATATAACTCTCTGGTAATTTTTAGTGAAAAAAAACCCTAACTACTTAATGAAAGTGCTAATATAACACTCAAGAGTATATTCCATCGTTGACTTGCCATTTCCGGCCATTGACCGAACAAAAATGGCTAAATATTTTCTGGGTTAAATACAATATTTTAAAGACTATTTTGCCCCTCAGCTATTCCACCCCCACATTATCCCACCACCTCTGGCACCGCTCTCCCACACCTAATGCTGCTCTACCACCCTACCACCATCTCTACTGTTCCGCCACCACCACCGCCCCAGTCATTTCAGCTCCATTCCGCCACAACCCCAAACCTCCACTCCGCCACCGCAGGTGATCCCAGCCCAACTCCCCACCACTGAAACCCCACCATCACCAATCCTACCCCAGTCTCTCCGTTGGCAATCCCTACCCAGCCCCCAGACCCGTCCCCCTACCACCCCCAGCCCAGCTCTCGGCACTCTTGCTCCTGCCCCGCCCCCACCACCGCTCCCGTCACGACCCGCTAGCCCAATACCACGATGTTGGGTAAGGTTACAAAGTCGAATTGGTGGTTTGAAAAATTGGAGAAGCTGTAGGGTCACAACGACTCCAATATAAAAAAAGGAATCGGAGAAGCGATTAGGTGAAGAACGAAAGAAGAAATGGCAGAAAGTGTTGAGCGGTAACCGAGAAGGAAGAAGAAATTAGGGTTAGGATTCAGGAGAAGGAGAATGGGAGGTATAATAGTAAATTCTTTTTTTGTTTCCCTTTTTGTTTTTTAGAGGGGTAAAATTGACTTTTCACTCAATTTCAGCCTAAATCTGCTGGAATGGGTACATTTGCACTCATGCTAACAATCTAAGGTTATATTTGTCCTTTCAATTATAAAAAGGTTATATTAACACCTATATAAAATTGGTAGGGTTTCTCTAAAAAGAATCAGGGTCGAAAAAACTATATGTTTGTTTACAAATGATTGAAACCTTTTTTAATACACGAGAATAATTTCATTTTCTCTCTGAAATTAATTGAAAATTATGATTTTGATTGGTAGGTTTAAAAAATGACACAAGCGATTCATAATAAAATAAAAAAAAATATTAGTGTACGAAATATCAATTAAATTACATGAAAAAATATTTCCAATAAAAGTAATTTGAGTAAAATGCTTAGATGACCCCTAGTTTTTTGGAAAGTGCAAATATAACCCCCATTTTTTTAAAAGTCCTAGTATACCCATGCTGATTTTTAAAAGTGCAGATATATCCATGGTCGGCCAAAATATGTAAGCTTATACCCGAGTACCCACTTTTTTCCTCCTATTTTTTTGGGTACAACTGCTCAGTTTAATAACTTTGGGTACAGCCGCACTTTCGAAAAACTTGGGGTTATATTTGCACATAACAAAGAACCGAGGGTTATATAAGCACTTCATTCAAGTAATTTTGTTTTAATTGCAATCTTACATCAAAATGCTAAACTTTGGAAAAATTCAAGCACGAAGAATAATGACCTTGAACTCTATGGGTCCGGTGCCATGAAATGGCTCAAAGAAGAGTCTTTCCCCAATGAACAAATTACTGGCACTAAGAAACGTTCTAAAACTCTTTGGAGACTGGGCCTTGATCTTCTTGTTCCCTGAATAGTTCATGTGCATGCCACACTCTTCTCCACAGTACCTCAATACAACGGGGGTCGTATCCCTTGGCAGGTGTGCTGCCATGTGCCCAATGATGGATTGAATCATAAAGATAAAAGTTACAATTAGTATATATCCAATGATCCAAAAAATATATTTTAAACGAAATTTAAATAAAGACGAGTAACGGGTAGGACTTACCATAGTGGGATTTATCCCAAAGTTCTATTGCTTCAAAGTGCAGCTGAAATGTGGATTATCCTCGGGCATGGTATAATGGTCACATCTATGACCTGATCATCCACGATCGTACGTGTTGCCCTAAACTATAGAAAAAAACAATGAAATTATTACTAATTTGGAATATAAGTAACCTAATAAAATAAATATAGCAAACTGAACATAAATCACTCACCTCAAAAGAGACACGACTAGATGAACCATCATCGCTAACCATGACTTCTGAATTTCATAGCAAAGAAATAAAATATTGGTAGAAATTGAAATTTTAAAAAATACGACGAGCCATTGGGATTTCCAAAGAAATTGAGACCGTTCAACTTCGACTTAGGTTTTCAACTACCATTGTTTATGTGACCGCATTCGCGACTATGTCGATCATAAACAGATTAATGAACGACACATTAATACAACATTGGCCTGCAATCAGTTATGATGACACCACAACCGACTGTTGACCAACGCCGCATTCAAAATGAAATCCTAAATCCCTATGAATCAACGATATGAAAAAGTAACTTCGATTACCAGTGGGTAACACTGAGTGGTAACTGACTAGAGATGTAAGCTACATGCATCTGGAAATCCTAATAACACAATCATACATACCAACGAACCTAACACATATAACAACCTAAATCACGAATATTATCATTCAAGAACAATCAAAACAGGAAGTTGACATAAAAAAAGAAACAAAGTTCATAAATTCAATTCCATAAAAATTATTTAAAAAATTTAAAAAATAGAACAAGGAACTAATTCAAGTTGAAAGTTAGAACCTAAACGCAAAAGACATACCTGTAGATGAGGGAAGGAGAATGGGTTGGAACACTTTTAAATTTGGAAGGGGGGGAGTGTGAATGGACAATTTGAAGTTTGAATTGATTCAGAGATTGGCCTTTATACATACACGCAAACACACACACACACACAGACATCATGAAATGACGTTGTTTCAAATCATAGAAAAATCCATCACAAACATGCAACATCAGTCATCCTATTAGTTAGTCCGAGAGGATAATATCAAATTACCGGCGTTGGTCATATTCAATCTGGGCCAACAATTATTTCTGACGCACTTGCATAAGAAAATATCCCAACGAATAAACCCTACTGTGTTGATGGCTTTAATAATTATTTTTGCACTCTGCAACATAAATATTTAAATTGGAAAATCCTGATCATTTCATATTTGAAGATAAGGCACAGTTGACGAAGGACAATTAAGGTCAAGCGATAGTTGACCTAACAAGACTAAACGTCGAACCTTTTGACATATATAGTAATTAAGAAATTAGTCAAGAAATGGTTGACTAAACAAGACTAAAGGTCGAACCTTTTGGTATCTATGTAAGTTTACAAAAGAAGTCAAACCACGGTCGACCTAACAAGATTAAAGGTCAAACCTTTGGCACCTATGTCAGTTTAAGAAAAAGTCAAGCCACGCTTAACCTAATAATACTAAAGGTCAAACCTTTTGACAACTATGTCAGTTTTCAAATAAAACCACAGTTGACCTAACAGGAGCAAAGGTAAAACCTTTTGGAAAATATGTCAATTTACGAAGAAGTCAAGCCACAGTTGACCTAAAACAAGTAAAGTTCAAACCTTTTGGCGTGTATGTCAATTTACGAAGAAGTCAATCCACGATTGACCTAACAAGACTAAGGGTCAAACCTTTTTGCATGTATGTCCGTTACCAAAAATGTGAAGCCACAGTTGACCTAACACAAGTAAAGGTTGAACCTTTGGTCATCAATGTCAAATGAAGAAAAAAGTAAAGCCAATTTTTACCTAACACGAGTAAATATGAAACCTTTGGCCATGTGTGTCAATTTATGAAAGAAGTCAATCCACAGTTAACCTAACACGAGTAAAGGTCGACCCTTTGGGCATTTATGTCAATTTATAAAAGAAGTCAATCCACATACCTAATAAGACTAAGGGTTGAACCTTATGGCATCTATGTCAATTTACGAAAGAAGTCAAGTCATGGTTGACCTTAAAATTTTAAATGGTGAAACTTTTGGCTTCTATGTCAGTTTACAAAAGAAGTCAGGTAATGTTTGACCTAAAAAGACTAAAGGTTGAAACTTTCGGCATTTATGTAACTTTAACAAAGAAGGAAAGCCACGGTTGGCTTAACAAGAGTTAAGGTCGAACCTTGTAGCATGTATGTAAATTTACGAAATATATAAAAACACGAGTGACCTAACCAGACTAAGGGTCGATTCTTGAGGCATCTATGTCAATTTACAAAAGAAGTGAAGTCATGGTTGACCTAACACTAATAGAGGTTTAATCTTTAGGTCTATATGTCAATTTGTGAAAGAAGTCAATTCACTGTTGACCTAACAAGAATAAGGGTTGAACCTTTTGGCATCTATATCTATTTATGAAATAAGTCAAGTTATGGTTGTCAAACAAAATTAATGGTCAAACCTTTTGGAATCTATGTCAATTTTCAAAAGAAATCAAGCCACACTAAGATGAAAGGTCGAACCTTTGGACATCTTTGTCAATTGAAGAAAAAAGTCAAGCTACGGTTGACCTAACAAAAGTAAAGGCCGAACCTTTAAGCATGTATGTCTATTTATGAAAGTTGTCAAGCCACAGTTGACCTACCATGAGTAAAGGTCAAACCTTTGGGCATGTATGTCATTCTACGAAATAAGACTATCCACGGTTGACCTAATGAAACTATGGGTCGAACCTTTTGGCATGTATGTCACTTTACAAAAGAATTCAATCCATGGTTGACCTAACACTAGTAAAGGTCTAACATTTGAGGATGTAGGTCAATTTTAGAAAGAATTCAAGCCACGGTTAACTTAACCGAGTAAAGGTTGAACCTTTGACCATGTATGTCAATTTACAAAAGAAGTCAATCCATGGTTGACCTAACTCGAGTAAAGGTTGAACTTCTGGGCATGTATGTCAATTTACAAAAGAAGTCAAACCACTATGTACTTAAAAAGACTAAGGGTTAAATATTTTGGCATCTATGTCAATTTACGAAAGAAGTCAAGTTGTGGTTGATCTAATAATATTAAATGTCCAAACTTTGGGCATCTATGTTAATTTATAAAGGAAGTCGAGTCCTGGTTAACCTAACAAGACTAAAGGTCAAACCTTTGGGCATCTATATTTATTTGGTAATAAAGTCAAGCCATAGTTGACTTAACAATAGTAAACGTTAAACCTTTTGACATTTATGTAAATTTACAAAATAATTCAGTAATGGTCAAACCTTTGGGAATGTATGTAAATTTACAAAATGAATTAATCCACAGTTGAACTAATCAGACTAAGGGTAAAACCTTTTAGCATCTATGTCAATTTACAAAAGAAGTAAAGCCACAATTGACCTAACACGAGTAAAGGTCGATTATTTGGGCATGTATGACAATTTACGAGAGAAGACTATCTATGGTGGACCTAACAAGACTAAGGGTTGAACCTTTTGGCATCTATGTCTATTTATGAAAAAAAATAAGCCACGGTTGACTTAACAAAATTAAAGCAAAAACCTTTTGGCATCTATGTCTATTTACAAAATATGTCAAGTCAATGGTTGACGTAGCAAGAATAAATGTGGAACCTTTGGAAAACTATGTCAATTAATGAAAGAATTCAAGCCACGGTTGACCTAAAAAGAGTAAAGGTCGAACCTTTGGGAAGGTATTTCGATTTACGAAAGAAGCCAAGAAAAGGTTGACCTAACGTGAGTAGAGGTTGAACCTTGGGACATGTATGTCAATATACAAAAGAATTCAATCAACGGTTGATATAACAAGACTAAGGATCGAACTTTACCCAAAGGCTGGAATAAAAAGACTAAAGAAAACTAATAGTCATTCCTAATACACGAGTAAGGATTTGAACATTACCATTTTGACAGTTAAGATTGTTCAAGGCCAGACATAGCTGATCTCATTCGAGGCCAAAAGATACAAGCTCTAGCAATTATATAGGGTATTCATTTTAATCCTACGAATAGTCAACCCTATTACACAAGTAAGGGTTCGAACATTACGCTTTCAATGCTTAAGATTGTTGAAGGCCAAACATAGCCGATCTCATTTGAGGCCAAAATATACAAGCTTTAACAATTACACAGGGTTTTCATTTTAAGCCAACAAATACTTAACCCAATTACACGAGCGAGGGTTTGAACATTACGCTTTCGATGATTAAGATTGCTGTAAGCCAGTCATAGCCGATGTCATTTGAGGCCAAAAGATATCAGTTATAGCAATTATATAGGGTTTTCCTTTTAAGCCCACGAATAGTCAAACCCTTACGAGTAATGGTTTGACAATTACCCATTTGACGGTTAAGATTGTTAAGGACCAGCCACAGACGATCTCATTCGAGGCCAAAAGATATCAATTGTTGCACTTACACAATGTTTTACGCATCAAGCCACGAATAGTCAACCCTATCACTCGAGTAAGGGTTTGACCATTACCTGTTTGATTTTGAATATTTTTGAAGAGTAGACGTAGACGTAGCCATATCAATATTTTTTATTCCAATTATTTTATTGTTTATCGTACTATGGAAAACTATTTCCATATTAATTAATTTGGGCCTAACATTTGGGCTCGCCTTTATTGATTTTGGACTGATTACGTTATTAGGCCCATCAACTCTTATGCGACATTGCTACCATGTCAGACTGTTGTCGGTAAAGTCGACATGTAGATGTGATCTCGGGTAATGTGTATTTAACACACTATTGACTAAGCTCAAACTCTTTTGACGATTATGCCAGTTGTCATATTTGGCCTAGTTCCTCTAAAGTGCAAAGTGTCTTATATATTGGTCGACCTTTGGCCTTGTCGATTATGTGAATGACTTTCGCAGGTGTCATTTCAAGTAACTCAGGTCCAAGCCCAAATATAATATTTAGGGCCTAAGTCAAATGTGTGGCCCATGATGGATGAACAATGACGTCGCAGCTAATGATTTGCTATTGTTGTTCAGTGCGATAGGTGGTGCAATATTGCATGTGGGGTTTAAATGACACCGTTTGCTGCTGAGTATATAAAGAATCCACCCTCTACCCACTCGCATTCCCAACCCTGACGTCGCACCCTAAACTTCCCATCTGAAAAGGGGTTAAAAACCATTAAATTGGACCCCAAAACCGACGTTCTATTCATGTTCATCATTTTCTATTGGTCAGATGGCTAATGGCTTCAGGATCAACCATTGTCCAATCTGCATACCACCTTCTATTCCTTGCCCTTAGGATTATAAAAAAATCTTCTCAATCGGGGAATAATAGGTAAATACCAAAAATCTTGATAGGAACCTTCTTCGTCTGCCGATTTCCAATTTCTCTGTCCCCATCCATCTCCTTTAATTTAAACCTTGGAGCATTACATCAAGGGAATTCCTCCACATTCAAGTGATCTCCCCTATAAAGATACAATCACTTTAAAAAGCATGTATCTTTTCATAATCCATGCCCATCGGAGTACCTCATTCACCTCGTAGACTGTTTCTGGTAGTCTATTGTAACTAGAAGCATTTCTTTCAATACTTTCAACAAACCATAGCACTAAACATCACTATAGGAATACTTAGCTTTCACATTGATCAACTACAATGTAGCCTTAAATAATGTCACTCCTTCGGGCCTCCATCGTATAAATATATCTCATTATGTGTGTGCAAGGTTGATTTTTTTTGGCTTGCCACTGTAGTTATTCACAATCTCCTCAACCAACTCATCCATCCTATCATTCTTATCAGCCCCTAATTCATTTCTAGTATGCTCATCCATATTCTCCCCATGCCAAAACAAAATTTCATATGTTGGATCCAAACTGTATATAAATAAGTCATCCTTCAAACCAGTTGCATCTTCATAAATAGCGGTGTTCCGGCACTTCTTACAAGAACAGTATACATATGACAAATTCTCCTTTGTGGAATTAGAGAATACATATTTAATGAAGTTAGCTACAAAATATTGATACTCCTCACTTGTTCGATCTTCATCAAAACAATGGGTTTTATCCATATACATTCCTACAACTAATAATATACACAAATAAACCTTTATTGTCATGTTCCATGCACATTTAAACATCACTCATTATATAATTATATGCAATGCCCAAATTCAATGAACCCATTGTTAAACACATCCTCTCTTATGAATTGAAAACTAACCTAGAACCCTAAATTGAAGAAATGAAAATTCAAATTTAGGTATTCATTGGAATACTTGTTAAATTCAGAGGCGAGTTAGCACAACCGACAACCCTATTGGCAACCTTCAACAATGGGGATTTGGATTTTGCAGAGCCCTCTTGGAATGTGGAAGAAAATGTTGGGTATTATGATTGAATTTCGTCAAAGGACCAAAACTCACTTACTATATCTCGACAGGTGCGACGTTGGTCCTTAGCATCGACAAAGATTTGGTTTAAACGACTAGTAGTGTGAACTCGGTCATCTCATGATTGACTGATAGTGCTATGTCAAAAACATGTTTCGGACGCCACACCTCTGCCGGTTACACTTTTTACTTTTCTTTTAAATATTATTTACCTAGGTTATCATAGAATCGAAGTAAGAAAACCTATTATTAACCTCGGTTAGTTTATAAACAAGGTAAATATATCTTTAACTTTTAAAAATAATTGAGGTAAATTTTTTTACTACGGTTAATTGACCCAATGCAAAAAACCTAAGTAAAAAAGGAAAAAAATAATAGGCGTTGTTTCTTGTAGTGCTACCTTCACCCAATCAAAAAACATCTCTTCAAAGGCCTCGCTGCAGTATCTAACCATTATACCCCGTCCTCCTCCCTGATTTTGGCTCCCACCCCATCCTCGTCGTGTCCTCTGCCACTGCCGCAGATGAGTGCATTCAAAGGGAGGATGTCGTCTTTGCCAACTGACCGTATCTTGGGAAATACCCCGTCTATAGCTGCACGTCGCTGGTGATGATGCCATACAACAATCATTGGAGAAAACTTAGGAAGTTGTTGGAGCTGGAGTTCCTATCGTCTCACTACTTGCATACCCTTCGGGGGATACGAGCTGATACTACTGCAAGAAAGGGTCATTAGCACTGGTATTTTCCCAGTCTTGCACCGAAAATTTACTCCTACGAATATTGGTGCGTAAGTATATCAATGTACGTGGTAGTAAAAATTGCACTAGTATACGGTACCAATGTAGACCCTATTAGCGAGTTATTTAATTTTTTTTATTGAAACTGATTATCCTTACACCGGTGTATGTCAATTACACCGATATTGTAATATGTGAACCATTGTCATATTATACACCAGGATTTCAAGTACTGGTGTTTTGTTTATACCAGTAGGATTGGTATACCGGTGTATGTATTGCTTACACCGGTATGTATTCAATTTTGCCAGTGTAATTTTAATAAATTTTTTGCAGTGCCCAATTTTATTTCTGGTGGGCCCTTCCGGATAATTTTCGAGGCAATTACAGGTAGAAATATTTGAATCAAAACTACTAGAAATTGAATGTAAGAATGCATGGAGGAGGTATGAAAATATAAATCGACAAAGTTACGAATTTATTGAACCAAAAAAGAGAATGTATCACCACGAATGAAAATAAATAAAAAAAATCACACAAAGTCAATATCACCATACACTTATCAAGAGACCAATAATCAACCAATTATGTCATTCTTATCATCCAACGGGTCCAAGGCAGTTTCCGCTTGTTGCTGGTACTCATTTATCCAAGCCCCACACCATCTCTCGATGGCACCCTGAATTTCATAAGCATGGTAGACCCCTGACCCTCTGGGAAAATATGTAATTTTTTCCACTTACAATATTAATGAAAAAAATTGTTTGTAATAGAAAATATGGACATCTATTTGTGAAATGTGATTTTTACCTCCAAGATATTGTTTGACTTTGCATGAAGCACCATTTATTCAATGAAGAGCATGAGGGAGTATCCGCATTCCTAGGAACCATTCTGAATTTGTCACTGCACAGAATTAGCATTATTTGTTCCCATTTTCTAAGTTAATAAATGATTTGCTAAAATGGATCTTTAGGATTGAATGACTTACTTTTTATGTTCTTGATTTTCCATGTGTAGTCAGGTTCCAGTTCCGTCTTTCTCTTCTCCCTTTGGTATGTGCAAGAAAGCCTTTGAATAAAGTAAATTTAACCATTAGGTTCTTCAAGTACATTTCATTAGTGTATCCTCATTTAATTGATCGTAAATACCTGGAAATCACCCTAATTTCAATCAAGCTGGTTGGTTTGATACGCCCCAATAATGTGTCAAGCGTAAAATTTTCATCCGTGCTAGGACGAATAATGATGAGGTACCAATGATTACTGTGAGAAAATGACACTAGTCAATTAAAGAAATGGAAGAGATTAGACATGTAATTGTTAAACTAGGAATTGTGGCTTACATTCTAATGTAGGGCACAAGGTAGAACTCATCTTCT
>JAULKK010282566.1:0-14155 GCA_032355705.1 Rubia peregrina
GGTGTTTCACATTTACATGGTCATGGTTGACATATTTAAATGCCTTTGTTCATACTACTTGTGGGCGTGGGAGAGAATACTGAGCATTCATCCCACATGACGACTTCCACTAACCAACACCATGGGCGCTGTTGAGTCCAGGTTTGGGTTCTATAACTTAAAGCTAAGTAGCCACAATCTTTTGCTAATTAAGCATAACTAATTATCTTCAATATGTGTTGCGCAAGTGGAGAGCCCGGTATGATTGTTCGCAATCACCGATGCATGTGCTCAAACTGTATCCTGACCAGCTGACAGTTCTCCGCGACAACCAGGTATACGATTGTTTGGTACCCATTGTAACAGTGGATTCAAAATTTCTTGATTTTCATCTTATGTAAAACATGTTCTCTTTTACTGGCAGATCATTTGACAACCATACCCAGAACATCTCCTGAGACATCTGCTGCTATCTTGTACAACCGGTAGGAACAACTGGATGTTGATTGTCGACCTCATTTGCTGGCACATAGTCGAGGGTCATTATGTTCACCGTGTGCTCAGGCAGTTCAATTTTATCCAAACAGTACCAGTGCAATTGGTGTCGATAGAGGAACAAAAACTACGGCATTCTAGAGGTCTTCGGGGGAAGTCAAATGTGGATTGGCGAAGTGAACTGAACACGTATGTCCAGGCGTGGGAGCAGCGGGAGGCCTACGTAGCTCCGATCCAGGGACCAGCTGATCCAGATATCCCGGATCAGGAATACGTGAGGTGGTACCTCCATAGCATCGTGAGGATAATTGAGCGTCCATGACGGCCTACAACGGTTACGGAGGGGTTTCATGGAGATGGGGTAACCATAGAGCACATGATATTTATTAGTCAAATGACTTTAAATTAATACATCACATTTATGCATTTCTTTTTATCTAACTTCTTAATTTCCTATATCCATATGGAGGTAATGTACAGGATGCGGCTCAACTCTGACATTAATTTGGACGCATGTCCCCCACCTTACGCGACGGTTATCAGGCACTTACATGAAGATGCTATACATCTCCTAGAATGTGCGCAGGAGCCCTCTAGGGTGCGTTACTATCAGCCAATGGTGCACCCCGAAGGACCGCCCCCTGGTGTCAGGTACAATGACATCAGGAACCACCGTCCAACTCCTCCTGCCAGACAAGGTGGTCGAAGACGGCGCCGTACAGAACCTGCTCCTGACATTGGTTCCTCTCCAGCCGAACCTTCCCATACCAGTTCACCATACGAAGGAGCATCAGATGCCGGACCATCACACTGTACTGCTTCACCGGTGCATTGTGATGCATACCTTACTCCCCCTAGTAGTGAAGCACATTTGTCCATCACTGCTCTGTTCCACTCAGCTACTGGTTCCCAACATCAACATTATTTCAATGATGAAGCTAAAGAGGATATGGAGGAGGATTCAATGGAGGGAAATGAAGAGGAAAACTTAGCAGCGTCCACACAGGTGCCTGTAAGAAGACGCACAACCCGGGCCATACGTCCGCCTCTATGTGGAACAGGTGGAAAACTTTGTCAGGGGCGTCATTAGCACGTGTGAGACACATTCAGCTAACATTGTATTACTCATACCATTCTCTGCTATATGTTACACTAACCCATTTATGTGTCTTTCATTTTATTCAGTTTACTTTTCTATTATCATTCACAAATTAAATCATGATGCGCACTCTAAATTTTATTTTTTCAATGATTCTCGCACAACCAAAACATCATAAATTACAACATTAATAATAAAAACTTGAGTGCGCAATTCCATAATGTGCACTCTAATTTTCATTTTCAAACGATGATCGAACAAGAAAAAGATCGAATTTTTTTAAAAAAATTAATTAAAACATTAGTGCGCATTTCCATAATTTTTATTTCTTTTAACAATTCTCGCACAACAAAAACATCTGAAATTAAAAAAATCAATTAAAACTTTAGTGCGCATTTCCAAATTGCGCACTCTTTAATTATCATATTTTTAAAATTTCTCGCCACTGAAAACACCTGAATTTTTTTAAAAAATACAAACAAAACCAGGAGTGGCGCATTTCCAAAATGCGCACTCTTTAATTTTTGTTTTTTAAAATTTTCTCCCCTCCGAAAACACCAGAAATTTTTTAAAAAAACATGTTGAGTTCGCATTTCCAAAATTCGCACTCTTTAATTTCTATTTTTTAATCTCTCTTTTTCTAAAACATCAGAAATTCAGAATAAAAAATAATTTAATATGAGTGCGCATTTTGAAAATGCGCACTCCCCCCTTTGCATCCATCCCTCATTTCTTCCCCATTCAGCATCCAAGTGGGGGGCAAATTACTCCCAAAAATAAAGCAGCCGCTAAAAGATGAAGTGAATGATAGAAATAAAGGAACGCGGGGAAAGCAAAAACAGGAAGCTGAGATGGTCACGGCTGGCGAAGTTGATGCAGTAAAAGGGAAAAGATAACATTAAAAACAGCATAACAAATCTAAAAATAATAAAATACAGTAGAGAATCTGGTTTTAACACGATGTCAGATTCTTAACAAGGGAAACCCGTTAAAGTGCAAGTCTATCGCAAGTTGGTTGATTTTGCGCTGAAAAATAGTGTCCCCGTGAAGAATTTTAATAGGCCAAGTTGCTACTTCTAGGAAAATGTGCCACTTCTGAGTGGATATATATATATATATATATATATATAGAATTGGGATCATGTGAGAACACCCTTCTTAGGTGAGAACACCCACTTATGTGAGAACACATCTTGACCATTGGTTTAATTATATTAACGACTCATATTTAAGGAGAAAATCCTACATCATAGCTCATTAATTATTTAATTCGCGGATACTCATTTGGGTCAAAAGACCCACTCAGATCCTGATTCGGATCAAAATTTGTGAGAAGACTAACTTGTGTGTTCCCGGTTCATCCTCATCCTCATCCCCATAGCGAACCCAGTCGTCTATTGCATTGTTCATCTAGACGATTTTTGAATGGCGTTCTTCATAATAGATTCGAACTACATCTTCGATTATTCCGACCATTAGATTTTGTCACAATTTCAATTAGGTTTGTTTCAATTTCATGGATTTGTAGTTTGTTCTTCATTTGTGTTTCTCAATTACGGTCGGTGAAACAATTAGGTTTGTTTCAATTTCATGGATTTGTAGTTTGTTCTTCATTTGTATAACTGAAACTGCGGAAAACCCGAGAGGTGTGATGGTAGAAGTGTACTCGGGAACAAGATGACTCAGGGTAACTCTGCATCTCTGGTCATTCTGCTGAAACATCAATACCTTCACATATTCAAGAAAGGCCATCGGAAGTAAGCGCATCTCGCAACCTAGGCCGATCAGGTCGGATCCATGGTTTTGTCATATATACTGATGAAGTTAATTTTGTACATTCTTAGCTGTTTATCTGTAACATCTGAGTAAATTACTTCATAGTTCATATATTCATACATCAGTAATTTCTAGAGGATAGCATTAGGTTTATGGATCAGCATGTTGTTTATATAACTACAACCTGAAATCATGGATTCTGTTGTGCAAATGAATTTAGACTTCTCCAGGGGTTAAGGATAGGCTAAATCTTAAGCGTCAGCATTTTCTATGTCACTTTTTTTATATTATGTTTTTAAAAGATGTATGTGGCCTTTCTCCCCGTAAAATACATTCTACCACTGAGATACCGTTTACACCAAATTTTCAATAATATAGATTGCTTTTTTACCGTCTATATTGTATTTCCAGTAATATAGACTGATTTTAATTTTGTGCAGGGTACTTGAGTTGAAATTTTAGATTCAAAAACATCCGCCAGCCACACAAGTATGTCATTGTTACATTTTATATCACAATGCTTAAGCACATTCTTCATCTTGTAAGACATGATATCCTATCTAATTTGGAATTTAGAGTATCAGTGATGAATTGCATGTTTGTTAAACAAGTGTTTTGGTTATGGATACAGAATCAGCTAATCAGCTAAATCTTGTTCTAATATCTTTCTTGTTATTAAAATTGTTGTATCTGTTTCATATTAAGTGACAGATTTTGTGGGTATGTTTTTGGCTATGCATTATGTGTTGTTGAATATGTTAAAGAAGCGAGGGATATTGGTACTGAACCAAGATTTCTTCTATATGCATGCAAATGTTGTGATAATAGCCTTATTGTTCATTCTTTTGTAAACTGGAGTTTGGTTTGCTTTTGGTGGTTGAATACAAATTATTACATATAAATGCAGAATGTTTTGGAACATATAAATGCAGCTGTTGTGATGGAATGCATTTGTAGGATCAAATATATTTATCAACAATGAACCTGAAATGTTGTATAGTTTACAGTGTCACCAATGCGTCTTTTGGATTTTGACTGAAATATTCTTTGAATATCTATGGAGGGAGAAATGTTATAACTCTTATTTTTAATACCTACATTGGGTATCCTAAATTTGTTACTCCATGCATTCTACTTTAGGATTTATGAGTCTTATTTCTAATACTAAAATAGTTATTACAGAAGCTGCTTATTTTTTTCATCTGTGATTTTGTTTGAGAAAATAATGATGGAAACCTTTTCTTAAACTTTTACCAAGAGAGAACTGAGAAAGTAAAGAAGTGATGAAAATAATGTCGTGATCTGATTTTGTATTGAATATGGATTTTTTCTTGTATTCGATTCTTGTTTAGTCGGTTAGAGTTGATGTAATGTGGTGTTGTTGGTTTAGAGAATATGGATACCTTCTTGTTCACATCTGAATCTGTCAACAAGGGTCACCAAGACAAGCTATGAGATCAGATTTTTGATGCTGTTCTTCGTGTCTGAATCGATGCCTGAATCGAGCAAGATCCAGACATTTTCCGCGGGGAGGTTTTTGGAGAGATCACCAAGACCAACATGGGGATGGTTTTCGGGGAGATCACCACCAAGTCCTATGTGGACTACAAGAAGATTTTTCATGACACTTGCTGCATGATTGGATTTGTGTCTGATAATGTCAGCTTTGATGCCGATAACTGCTAGGTCCTAGTTACATTGAGCAGAAGAGACTGGATATTTCTTGGGAGTCCATGGTCACCTCACCAAGTGCCCCATTGGAAGGAAGATCATCACTGACACCTACAGAGGGTACGGTGCACACGGTGGCGGTGCCTTCTCGGAAAAGGACCCAACCAAGATGGACAAGAGTGGTGACTATGTCGCTAGAAAAGCTGCGAAGAGCATTGTTGCTAGTGGAATAGCTTGCAGGTGCATCGTTCAGGTGTCCTACGCCACTGGTGTCCCCAAGAAATTTCCTGTCGACACTTATGGACCTGGGAAAATCCCCGAGAAGGACATCCTTAAGATTGTGAAGGAGCACTTCAATTTCAGACCTGGGATTATCACCATCGACCTGGACTTTAAGAGGGGTAGAAACAGAAGATTCTTGAAGTCAGCTGCCTACGGCCATTTTGGAAGTTCGGCCCTAATTTCACCCGGGAAGTTGTCAAGGTTCTCAAGTGGGAGAAGCATCAGATCTATTGTTTCACAAATAATGTTTTTAAGTTAACTGTCTTGCAGCTTGTTTGTAGCAACTTTAATATCAAAAGGTTTAGCAGTATTTCATGTTTCTTGGTTTGTGTCAGTATTTCTTTGAATTGCCATGTTCAGTTGCCTAAAAGATAATTGTAGCTTTAGTTTTCAAGAACTTTTGTGCTCATACGAGAAGCAGGGGACTTACTGCAATTAATGTCAATGAAAGTTTCATTTTTATATAAACTTTTATCAATTATAAACACATCCAAAACTTAATGTAAACTTGCCATTTCTGCTGCTATACAAACAATCAAGAGTACTATAGACACTTCAAAGAAATTTCTTGAAGGAGTTAGAGATAAGTGAAGATAAGCCGTCACATACGGTTCAAAACACAGCCAGTAAGATAAGTTCTCTTCTTATAGTTAATGTAAAACCCTATAAGTTATATAGGAAACATCTACAAGCATATCATAAAGTACCTAAACACTAAATTTAAAGCACATGTAAGTTATGACTGAAACACCACCAAGAATAACTTTAAGCACCCACAAGTTCAAATTGAAGCATCTACAAGCATAACATGAAACATCTACAAGTTAAACTTGAAACATTTTTAAGTCATTAATGAAGCATCTTCAAGATATTTTGTTGTACTTGAAGTGCATGTATGTTGTACTTGAAGCATCTTCAAGATATACATGAAGCACCAACGAGAATAACATGAAGCACCCACAAGTATAACATGAAGCACTCTTAAGTTATAGATGAAGTACCTACAAACATAACTTTAAACACCTACAAGTCATACTTTAAGCACTTTTATGCTATACTTGAATCACCTTCAAGATATATATGAAGCACCTACCAAAATAACATGAAGAACTTACAAGTATTACATGAAGCATCCGTAAGTTATAAGTGAATCACCTAAAAGCATAACTTTAAACACCTAAAAGTCGTACTTTAAGCACTTACATGCTATACTTTAAGCACCTTCAAGAATAACATGAAGCACATACAAGCATAATATGAGGCACCTATAAGTATAAGATGAAGCACCTACAATCATAACATGAAGAACCTACAAGCATAATATGAAGCACCTACAAGCATAACATGAAGCACCTACAAGCATAACATGAAGCACCTACAAGCATAAAACACCTACAAGCATAACATGAACCACCTATAAGCATAATATGAAGCACGTAAAGTATGAAACACCTACAAGTATAACATGGAGCACCTACAAGCATAATATGAAGCACCTACAAGCATAATATGAAGCACCTACAAGTAAAACATGAAGCACTTACATGTTGAACTTGAAGCACCCGTAAGTTATAAGTGAAACACCAACAAGCATAACTTTAAGCATTTGCGTATCATACTTTAAGCACCTATATGATATATTTGAAGCACCTTTAGGACATATACAAGAACCTCTTTTGTATACTATTTCCAAGTTATTAATTGTTATTGAGAAACCTACAATCAACATGTGAAGTACCTATAGGATATACTTGAAGCACCTACAAAGTATACTTTAAGCACCTCTCTCCAGAATAAACAAGGTGCTTAAATTTTAACTTATAAGAAGCATCTTAAGGCGGCCTAAAGTTTCAGCCACCCCACCGCAGCTTTACCCGACGAGCATGTCATGTGTCCTCAAAAATGTAGTTTGCAGACGCGTTAGGCATATATCCAAGGTTGTAATTGTAGTTGTTCTTAGTCATGATCATCGGAACCTGGATGCTCATACCATTGCTCAGCTAATCCCACTTCTTTCTCGTATCATTGTTGTTGTTGTAAAGCATGCAAGAAGAAGGCTGAGACTCCAATGACTTAAAAAAATTTGCAATGTTCAAAAGGCTGTGTGCTTCTTCATTATCATCATCATCTTCTCTCAGGCTTCTTTTAGAGCCCTTTTCTTGGTTTTCACCACCAACCCTTTTGCCCTCAGATGTTTCTTTCTGAATAGTAGAAGAAATCTTGGCCCTAAGCTCAGAAACTCTGACCAAAACAAGCCCAATTCTATCTTCATCCATACTGTAAATGTGAAATTTCTGCCAAAGAAATCCCTCAGGCTTCTGAAATGGGGTTTACCCAATTTTCAGAAATATGTGCTAAGATACAGTGTAGAAAACCTTTAAAAATCAAGCTAGGAAAAATCTTTTCGACGCAAAACATGCCCCTACAACGTCAATTCATGTGAAGACATCTTTCACTAGCATTTTATCAAACAGTTACAAGGCTTCATTTGGTATATGACAGGCTAGGAAACCTACATTAATCCATTGCCCTCCTTTACTCAATTCATCAAATACACAATGGAACATTCATCAAAACCTCTCACAATTAATGTATCTACTGATTGTAATTGACAAAAACATAACAAAAATAGGTTTATCATTTGTTCGAAAGTTATAATCCAGCACCAAAAACAGTTGAAGCATTGTCACCTGAAATTGATAACTTGTTGCAGAGATTGCCTAAAATATCTTCTTTTAGCGGAGCCGCTGCCCTAGAAAATTAAATGAGGAATTTGAAGAGGAGGGGTGAGGGTGGTGATGGTGAATGGAGCGGTAGCGGTCGGTGTAGAAGAAAGGAGAATGGGCTGAGTGAGAGCAGATGTCGAACGAATTTTACTTCACAAAATAGAAATGACCCGATTCCGGTCTTATAACCCGATTTCAGCCTTATTACCCACAAATTTGACCCGCGAATTGAACCCTTCTAATATGTAATTAGTGAAACACATGATTAAATCAGAGCCATTAGATTAATTAGTTGAATGGTTCAGATTTGTTCTCACATATTTTGGTATTCTCACATAACTAGGTGTTCTCACCTGAACCTTCCCCTATATATGGGTATGTTAAATTTTGACCAGTTTGAACATGAAATAGTTTCTGTTTGGGTCAAGCTGCCAGATTCACCTTTTAAATACAGGCAACCTAGAATTTAAAAAAAATTATTAGCTCCTTAGGAAAGCCCATATGTCTAGAAAAAACAACTATAAAGAAAGAGAGGCTAGCTTATGCAAGGGTGAAACCGGACATGAGACTTTCAAAATCTGTATCTGGGAAGGTAAGTTTTGTAAATGAGAAAAAATGATAGTAGAACAGGAGGTGATTTTTGAATGGTACCCAGTGAAATGGCCACACTGTACCATGCTTAGGCACCAGGGGAAGGGCAGTGGGAGGAAGGAAAACAAAGTGGAATAAAAACATAAACAAGTGTAGGCTTATATGCCAGTCAGAAAGAACTGAAGAAAGGAAAAATGCTGAAGTTTAGACTGGTGGAACTGAGAATATGACTACTCAGAAGAAGACTCAGGTGGTGGATAAAAAAATCATATATTAGTCCCCTGTTTCAAGGGGGGAAGAGCAGTTTCATCAAGGATAAACCTCTTGATAGCTATTAATATCATTGTGCGAATTGCGAGGAGAATCAAACACAGTCTGGTTAGGAAGTTTTGTTTGAACAACCAGGCTGCGATTCTTGCAATGTTAGAAACGAGAATACAAAAAGAGAAAGAAATGGAAACATGAAAGAAAATAGGGCTTGGATGGAAACTTATTTCAAATGGTGATGTGGTAAAGAAAGGAATAATATGGTGGGCTTGGAGGGAGGATTACTATGAACTGAATATCATGCGTAGAGGGGAACAATGGATTGATGTCAGCTGTACACTAAGGAATAGTGGTATATGTTTTTATGGCACCTTTGTTTATGTTTACAACAATGGGGATAAAAGGAGAGAATGTGGGAGATTTTGAAAAACAATGATGAAAATTAAGCCTGGTAGTTAATAGGGGATTTTAACTCCCCTTTAACCCAGAAGATAGAATTGAAGGGAACACAATAGATGAAGGAGAAACAGCTGACTTTTAGGAAGTTTTGGATAACTTAAAACCGGAGGAAATTAGGACATTGAGAGCGCATTACACTTGTAGCAACAGAAGAAGTGGAGGAGATATAATTATGAATAAGATAAATAGGGGCCTGGTAAATTTGGAATGGACTAAGAATTTACCGAGGGCAATATGTGAAGTGAAGAATGAGTTTATGTCGGATCATCTGCCACTTATCATAATCTTTATTGAAGAGAGAATGCATAAAAGGAAACCTTTTATGTACTTCAATATGTGGGCAGGTTCAGATATATTCAGAGGGACAGTTATGGGAATCTGGAAAACAAAGGAATTTGAAAGCCCCTTGAAGAAACTGAATAAGAAGGAATTTGGTAGCATAGGAAAAAAAATCTACAATGGCTCATGAAGTATGACAGAAAGCTTAGATTAAAATGAATAAAAAACCAGATTCTGTGGAACTGCAAAAGATTGAACAAAAGCTAGAAAGGACGCTGAGAAGTTGAGGGAGGCTGAGTATAGTTTTATTCAACAAAAAGAAAAAGTGGAATGGCTAAATGATGGAGATTGGAGATAGGCTAAACACCTTATTTTATGCTTCTTTGAAAAGAAGTCAGTACTAAAACTACATTGTTGCAGTAAAAGTGGGAGATCAATGATTATAGATCAGGAGCAGGTTGAATAAGAATTTATTACTCACTTCAAGAACCAACTGGGGATAGAAAGGAAAAATGAAAGCATAGATCTTGAGATTGCATCATTTGGGGCAGTTTTAAATGTGGCGAGATCGAAAGCTTAGTTATTAAGACCTGTTAATGATGAAGAAATTTGGGTTTCTATGAGAGTTATTCACTCATATAAAAGTCCAGGATTCGAAGGCTACTCAAGCAGATTCGTCAAGGACACCTAGGATGTAATAGGCAAGGATTTGATCAGAGCTATCAAAAATTTCTTCAAGGGTGAGCAGATTCCAGGTAATGTCAAAAATGCAATGCTTACTTTCTTACCAAAAGTAGCACAGCTACAGAAGCCAGTAGATTATAGACCCATAGCCTACGTTTATTGGTTTATAAAACAATCACCAAGATTTTGTGCAACAGACTAAAAGAGGTTTTGCTTGAAATCATTAGCAACGGCCAATGAGCTTTTGTAAAATGGAGGTTTATATCCCATAATTTGCTACTGCCACAGGAACCACTCCATAGATATAATGTGAAGAAAATGAAACCAAACTGTGTAATCCAAATAGACATCAGCAAAGCATTTGACAGTCTGAATTGGAAATTTTTCTTTGAATTGGTAGCTGATTTGAAGTTCCCCAACCAATTTATTGACTGGAACAGGAGAAGTGCATGGAGTTTAAATTTATCTGAATATGAATGGACACCTATCTGAAAGCTTTATAGCTAGAAAGGGGAGTGAAGCAAGGTGATGCAACGTCTCCTTTGCTGTTTGTAATTGGAATGGAGTACTTAAAGGGGTTGCTGATTACGGAGTATGTGTCTGGAAGGATAGATTATCATCAAAGATGCACAAAAGCAAAAATCCATTCTTTGTTTTTTGCTAATGATTTTCTACTTTTCAGTGGTTCTAATAGGAAATCAATGGAGTGCATCAAAAAAATTGGCTGTGTTTATGCAAGTATCAGGTTTATCAATCTATGAAATGAAATCAAAACATTTCTTCTCAAACATGGATGAAGGAATGAAGGATGGCCTTGCAGCTCTGTTGAATATGACAAAAGGTAAACTACCCGTGACCTATCTAGGTTCTTCAGCTAAATGGAGTAAACTTGACAGTGGAATGATGGTGGAGAAGATCAGAGCTAGATTAAAAGGATAGTCAAGAAGAAAATTGTCTTATACTGGCAAAATTCAACTCATAAATTAAGTCCTGTTGTGAATCTCAGGCTATTGGTCAAATGTGATGAAGGTAATAGAAGCTACACATAGAAGAATAGTTCAAATATGCTCAAGTTACCTGTGGGCCAGAGAAGGGGAACAAAGAGGTTTCACAGCAGCAGCTTTGGGATCACTCTGCAGAGGGAAGAAATGAGGAGGTTTAGGCCTGAGAGATCCCTCGGTGTGGAATAGGACAGCACTTTGCAAGCACATCTCGAACTTTTCATAGAAAAAAGACAATCTGTGGGGAAAATAGGTACAAAAGTACTACTTCAAAGGAGAAATAGTCGAAAACTGCAAGCATTCCATTACACAGAGTTGGCCATGGAGGGAGCTTATAAGAGTAAGAGATGGACATTTTTCTAAGCTTAGAAACTACATGAATAACTAAGGTAATCTGAAAATCACAGCTGTCTATGAAATGATGATGGGAGGGAAGAAAGTGAAATTCAAGAACAAGATCATATGGAGTAATTTGATTATGCCAAAGCACAGAGTTTTTCTATGCATGATGATCAATGGGAAATTTACAACTACAGACAGACTACAGGGTTTTAACATTTTATCGGGGTAGCATGTTTGTGGTGTATGCCAAAAAGAACAAGAACTGCCCAGCACTTGTCTTTGGATGTGATTATGCAGTTGATTTGATGACTATGCTACAGGTAACAGCATATAACTTGTTAAGGTAGATGAAGATGAGAGTTTGGAATCTGATCAATAAAGAAAGGTACTGTGGTAATGAAGTTGATCTCAGATTTTTACAACATTTTCCAGGAGCAAATAGAGCGGTTTTCAACAAAGAGAAAATGAATACTGGAACGATTGCATTTCAGATCAATTCAAAGAAAAATTGAGGGATAGGAAATGAGAAGAATTGAAGAGCAGGAGACGAGAGCATTCTGGAGAAATAAAATGCAAGAAAATGAATGGAATTTTGTGGGAGAAGTGGTTTTGATAGATAAAAAATTAAATTGTAGAAAGGAGTTTTTAATAGATTGGGAGAGAAAGATCTAAATTTTGGAGCTTATTTTAATATACGAAAAGCTTCCCAATTTTTTTTTACCAAAAGCAAAAGAAGGTTGAACCATTTTCTTGATGGCTAAGAAGGCCTTGTCTAGGGTTTCTTCAAAAAAAAATTGCCTTCGGTACCCCATTCTTTTTCACTTCAATGCCCCCCAGAGAATGGGGAAACACTGTCAAAAGAGGCTCTCAGTCGCTAGTGAAATCCTCCAGATTTTTGGGTATAGGAAGACACGTATGCTTGATTAACTTCCTAATCAAAATGACTTGTTGCTCTAATCGCTTGTCTCGTATTAGGGCATCTGTTTTCAAGATATTGATTCTTGATAGCTTAGCTCCAATGTAAGAATGCACAATCCAAAAAGCCTGTCTTCGTGTCAAGAATGCACCCACCCTTCTTGCCCATCCAGGGTGTTTGGCTTTACCCGTTGCCTCACACAATATGTCGTGCTTAAGAGATGGTATGAATTGACATTCAACTTGATTTTTTTTTTAAATTTCAACTTATTTGAGATTAATATCAAAATTTACAAGAAAACATTTACTTTATCTATAACTAAATTGTTGCAGATAGTAACATTCTTACCACTTTCTCCGCAAGTTGTATTACCACATCTTTTTTGACATACCGACCATCTTTGTTTTTTTGAGCCATGAGAAATAGATCACATCAATCAATCCCATCCACATCGATAGGAAAAACCAATGACTGTGCCTCCTTCATCCACATCGATAGGACCACCACGGTCAATCACAATTCCTTCATCATTAACGCGATTTAAAAAAATCCCAGTTCAGATCCTCTACGCTACTTTTTCTACACCACTAGTGTGCGCCACAAATATACTGGTGTTTTATGTTTTTGGGAATCCTATTTTACTTTTTTCTTTTTCACGTAGTTTTGCAAGACAATTCAATTTTATCTTTCATCTGTTTGTTTTATTCCAATATTTATCCATTCCTCAATCTAATAACAAAAATTCGTAATATTAAAACTAATTTAATATGATAAAATACAATTGATTGTTTATTGTTTTAATTTTTTGGTGAATTAATAGCCAACTCAATTTCCTATTCCAAGTTAAATGTTTGAAAATTGTGATAAGTGGATGTTGTAAAATAAATATTTTTTTAAAAAAAGTATTTTATTTAAATTTTGTAGGAAATAGATGAAGCAAACCAAACAACATCCATGTAGATAAATATATGAAATGCAAATTCTTCACGTGCAACCAAACAATTATTTTGCATTTCCCATGATTTTGATCAAGGATTTAACTTCCGGTGAAATTCAATTCCTTTTATGAATTGAATTCCCACACAAACCAAACAACCTCATAGTGTAATATGATTAAATTAGAATCATTTTTCTCTTTTCTTTCGAGCTTTAGTCTGTTGTACGATTATATTTTACACTAGGTTTTGACATCGGATACTGGTTCCATGATCTTCGTCGGATACTTGTTTCAATACTAGAAAATATATCAGAGATGGTTGTTCAGAAAAACCATAGTCATAGTGTACGTTTAATACTACCTCCGTTTCATTGGACGTGGCACTATAGTATTAGGTGCTTGAATTTAGGTAAATAAAATGTGTGGATAAAATTGAATGAATCTTGTCATAAAAAAAAGTAAACCAAATTCACAAAATCAACCAAAAAAAAAGTGTGTCACATCCAATGAAATGGAAAGATGATGAGTTTCCTCATTACTACCTATATTAAAATATTACAAACACACACCCACGGGTGTACCCCAGTGGTTGGGAGTTGGTTCATCTGCTCCAATGGTCAGTGGTTCGAAACTCGGCAGCGGCAGTGTGGG
>JAULKK010282575.1:0-14155 GCA_032355705.1 Rubia peregrina
AAAAATCAAAAAATAGGTGTCTGGGTTTGGTAAAAAAAACACCTCCATTTTCCAAAAAAATTTCAAAAATAAAGCATAGATTCAAACCTTATATCCAGATGCTTATCTGATCTATTCAAAAATCACAAATTTTATCCAACCCTTGGGTTTTGATGCTTAAGCTCAACCTTTTCCGAGTTGGATATAAGCCAAGATTCTCATTTTTTTTCAACCGATCTATACAAAACAAGAGTGGAATACAAAGAAATGGATGGCTTTCTTTGCAAAAAATAGATTTAAAACTTTGAAAACACCTTGGGTAACAAGAGAAATCAAAAAAATACATTTCTTTCAAACCCTAATACAGAGGACCTTCATAAAGATGGATAAACTGAGGCTTCCGGTTAAACTTGCGGCGAATAAATCGGAAAGAAAAAGACAACATCGACGAAAGATGGTTTCATTTAGGGTTTGAGGGAGAAAGAAGAAATTTCAGATGGAGAAATGAGGGGTAGAGTAAAGGTTAAAGCAACAACTTGGGAAGAGGATCTGCTTTTTGTGGGAGAAAAGGAGAATCATGTGATCTCCTTTTGTGGGGGAAAGAGATCACACAGACCAATAAAAGCTCTTGGTTGGGGAGATGAAAAGTGGAAGAGAGAACATTCCAGAGAAGTTTTCAAATTTTGGGTAGTTGAGCATTAAAATTCTAAACCCTTGTTGAATGAGTCATAACCCATTTGACCGAAAATGATGCCAATTAATTGTATCCAAATCAGCTGGGTCTCTTGTAATTTTAAAATAAAGGCAAGGGCAATAAGGGCAATCAACTATGATTTCTTTGCCAAAAAATGAATAAAAACAAAGTGTGCAACTTATGGTGGGACAGACGAAAATAGAAAGTGTGCAGCTTATGCTGGCACGATGAGAGTATTATTCTTTAGTTGAAAATCCTTACGAATTACCTGTGTTGCCACACATGGATTACACACGCCACACGTGGATTACACGCACATGTGTAGCTACACGTGGATTACACGCGCCATGCCGTGTGACTACACGCGCGGATTACATGCGCCACATGCTGCATCCAACTTTATATCCACTTTAAAGTCAAAGCCACATGCTGCATCCAACTTTTGCAAAACAACCCCCCAAAAAGCATGCACTCTGGAATATCACCCAAGCTCCTACTGCCCTATTCTTCAATTTATCAAAAGAAGCATATGTGATACAGAGTATAGTATCTCCATCCATTTGTTGAACATTAGACATGTCCCTTGTTCTTGAGAGGATGATTAATTTTTTTTATAACATTGGCTGAGCATCTCTGCTTGCTTCCAAATCAAAATTGGATCCTCCCTTAAATGAACTGGTTTGTCCCTCCAAATTATGTCATTCCTGAACTTCCAGATCATCCATATTATGCAAAAAGTGAGAGAGATCTTCCATCTTTTGAGCTTGTAGTATCTAGCCTTTAAGCCAGCAAGTAAAAGAACCACGTTTGTTTTCAAAATCAAATCCTAGAGAACTCGCTCTCCACACCTTTTTGGACACATTACATCCTTCCATAATATGATCCTGAGTTTCAAACTCCATTTCACATATTCTACAACCTGGATTGATTCCACAACCTCTCTTCATTATCTTCTCTCCTGTAGGTAGAGTTTCAGTCAAAATTCTCCAAGTAAGGAATAAATATGTTGCTAGTAATTTTATTTTCCACAACTTTTTCCGTAACAAGGGATTACTCTACCTAGGTGAAGAAGATGTTGATGGTTGTGGATCTTTTAAGCTTTGACTCCAACCCGTCTGTCTATAACCCTTTTTAACAGTATATTCACCTGTTTGGGAAGAAAACCATATCAACATGTCCTTCTCACATACTCCATTGTTGTTAAAAGTAGGGATCCTAATGCTAAGAATCTGTTTTGCGGTATATGCTGGAAAATTGATATTGTGTAATTAGGAACTGATTGAAATGTTGTCCTCGTCAGTATAATCCTTCCATTAATAGATAGGCCCTCATCTTTCCATTTGGTTATCTTCTTCTTGTATTCGGTTATCAGATTTTGAAATATCTCTGTCTACCTTCTGAGTGGTAAAATATTTGCACCAAGATATTTGTCTGGAAGACCTCTTCTATGAATATTGAGTGCATACATAGCCCATGTATGCCACCATTCAGGATTATTGGGACTAAAAAAGAACGAGGACTTCTCGAGGCTTTTCGTTGACATGAAAACCTTGCATATGCATCCAACTTTTGTGCCAAGTCTCTTGTTGAATTCTGGTTATTTTGAATGAAAATAAGTCAACCATCAACATACATCAAGTGTGATATTTTGTCGGCTGATCTTGCAATTGAAATACCCCACTGGATCAAAACTGTGACGGACTATCCAGGGCTGTAAACAAAACTTGTTGGCATAGAATGAACAAGTATGGGGATAGTGGACAACCTTGTCTCGAACCTATTGGGTGGAACTCCTGAGATAACTCCACATTCACATATGTCATATAAGTAATTGTTGATACACAATGCATGATAATGTGAATCCAACTGTTAGAGAAATTCATTCTGACCAACGCTCCTTCCAGAAAAGACCAAGAAATCCTATCATATGCCTTGTTTGGTTCGGAACGGGACGAGCTCGGGCCTCGGGTTCTCGATAATGTTTGGTTCAGCTAGGTCATTTTGGACTTTAATTTTTTAAACTACCAATCCTCCTAATTGCAATGGCATAAATCGCTTCTGGTCTTCCTCTCTTTTCATTGCAGAGCGTGTATTGCTCTCTTCTGAATTGAAGAGGCATGGATTTCTCCATGACTACCTCATGCCCGTTAGTTGCCTTTATCTATAAAAGGCAGCCACTAGCCTCATTCTAAAACACACAACACAACAGATCATCCTCTCTTCTCCTTCGTCTTCTTCGTGTTCGTTCATTAAGTCTGAGAGTAAGGCACCGAATTGTTAGTTTGCTAGTTTTTGCTGCTCAGTTGTGCAGTAGTGCCCTTAAAATCTAAGCTTTTATTTTAAAGCGCCAGTAGTAGAAAAGTATAGAAGTTTTATCATAGGATTTGGAACGTCATCGAACCGTCACACACTACGGGAAATTTTAAGAATTAAGGGCAAATATCTTAATCTTGTCTCTGTTTTGATTCAACTATTTTCTTGAGTTGGTATAATTTTTCTTCTCCTTTTTCATTTACTAAATTCTGTTATTTATTATCGTACTGATTGTTTAGTTAATTGAAATTGAGGTTCTTACATAAATTAGAGTTAGAGTTAAATTGATACTACATCTTCACTGTAATCTTCTCTATTTATTCCTTTCTATGAATAACAAATTATTCACGGGATATCACTCTTCTATGGTACCATAGCCTCTCTGATCCCATCCCCCCGGTTTCTTTTTCTTTAAGGCCATTTCCATGTCCTCACTTTCTTGGTGGCGCACAAACTTTGATTCACATTGTCTCCAATCAAAGATGAGCCAAGGGCGCTGAAGCTAGCAACCCGTAGAAGATGGAGAGTCGGAAACAAACCAATGAAGTACAAGCTACAAACCCTACGATACTAAAGTTAACCAATTGGAGCACCGGTTTAGAGAGTGGGGAAACAACTGGATTTAAGAATTTGGAGTTTTGGATAAGTGGGCGAGCGTAATGGGTAAAAGGGATTTGAGATGGGTAAAATTATCATTTTGTATTTTATGAGTTTTAGTTTTGTAATTTATAGAGGTAATTTGGTATTATATTAGCACTTTCAAAAAATTGAGATTATATTTGCAATTACAAAAAAACTGAGAGTTATGCAAACACTTTTTTCTTTAATAATTATAAAATAATCTTGGCTAAAGGTTAGGCGGTGTAAAACAAGAGTCTATGTCATTTTGAGTTTGCCTGAAATTTAATCCTAATCTTATTTTTTTTATTTGAGTTACTTTAAGTAGAAAATAAGGGTAATAATGTGTGTTTGTATTCATTATTTGGGTTACATTATATAGAGGTACAAAAGACCTATCTAGAAAAGGAAAAGGAAATATAATCTAATTACAATTACAAGTAATATTTATATTTGTTAATACTCCTCCTCAAGTTGGAGCATGGAGATCATAAATGTCCTACTTGCCAAGTAGTGAATGAAACTGATTTCGTTCAAGAGTTTTAGTGAACAAGTTTACATGTTGATCAGATGTGCGGATATGAAGAGTAACAATAGTACCAAACTGAACAAGATCACGAATGAAATGGCAACCAACCTATATATGCTTCATTCTTTCATGGAACACTAGATTTGCCGCAATATGAAGAGTAGATTGACTGTCAAAGAATAGTCTCGTAGAAGAAGAATGCACCACACCTAAGTCTTGAAGCAAAGACTTAAGCCATAACAACTCCCAACAATTAACAGCCATGACACAATACTCCGCTTCAGACAAAGAACGAGAAACCACAGGTTGCTTCTTGGTCTTCCATGAAACCAGAGAATCACCGATCATCACAAATAACCCACAAAGATAGCGTCATGTAATAGGGCATTCAACTTGACCAGGATGACTCTTCAAATAGTGAAGAACTAGAATTGCAGTTAACAGTGAGGAACACAAAGAGACTTCATAAACTGAACAAGAGTATGAACATAATAACTAAGCTTGGGATAATTGATAGTCGGGTAAATAAGGTGAGAAACCAAGCACCGATACTGCTTAGAATCATCATAAATGGAGCCTTTAACTTTGCAAGATCATGTTGTTGCTCCATAGGAAAATCAGTAGGGTTAAAAGTCAATAAACTTGTGTCAGATAACATATACATGATATTTCCATCGTGAAAGAAACATCTCATCCGGTCTTCTAGCAATATCTATACCCAAGAAATACCTAATGATACCAACATCTTTCATATGAAAATAGGAGCTTAAGTATTTCTTGAATTCAGATATGAGCGATGAAGAACTGCCAGCAATGAACAAATCATCCACATAGACAAGTATATTCAAAGAAACTGAGTAATATGCTTTACTCTGAACAAAACCAAATTCACATAAAGCCTGAGCTGATTTGGCAAATCAATTGTGAGGGGCTTGGCAAAGACCATAAGGAGATTTTTTAAGACGACACACCAAGACAAAGAGGCGTAGGATAGCCAGGTGAAAGGCGCATAAACACCTCTTCATGAAAATCTCCACATAGAAAAACATTATACACATCCAACTTATGAAGTTCTCAACCATGAATGACTGCAACTGATAAAAATAGGTGAACTGAACTAATCTTTGCAACAGGTGCAAATGTCTCAATATAGTCAATTCCTTCTTTATGACGATTTCCAAGAACCACCAAACGAGCTTTATGATGCTTAATGGTTCCATCAGACTTGAACTTGGTACGATACACCCATTTCCATTCAATTGCAGTCTTACCTAGATGTAGGGGAGCTAAAGTCCAAGTCTTATTGCGCTCAAAAGCATTAATCTCATCGGTCATAGCATCACGCCAATGAGAATGCTTCTATGCCTCAGATTAAGTGGTAGGATCTGCACTAGAATTTTCTACACCCAAAATCTAGAATGCGAACTAAAATTTTTATTGCAATTTACAAAATCAGTTAAATGATAGAGAACACCTGGGGATTGTGATGACGCAAATGTGATCGTAGCAGTGGTGGGGTATTAATATCAGCAACAGAGCAAGCATAATCTTCCAAATAAGCAGGAGGTCGACGATCTTGAACACTCTGCATGGAGAAGGCAGCTCGGCCGTAGAAGGCGGCATCAAGGATGCAGTTGGTGAGACAGGCGGTGGATCAATCGGTGGAGGGTATTCCGACGGCGGCAGGGGAACGTCTGACATCAGGGTGATGTCTGGTGTCAGTGATGGTGATATCGACGGTGAGGTGGTGGCTCCGCTGATATGCACTGAAGGAGCCGATGAAGGAGTGATAGATGGCACATCATATGGAAACATGTATTCATAAAAATCATCATCCCGGCTGGTTAAGAAGGTACTAGATTCCAAATCATAAAGTTGATAACCTTTCTTTCCGGGAAGACACCCAAGGAAAAGACATCGGCGACTTCTCGAAGCAAACTTGTCACGATATCTAGGAATATAGGAAGCATAACATAGGCATCCAAATACCCGCCAAAGCTTGTAAGTTGGAATGCGTCCATAGAGTAACTCAAATGATGTGCGACTATCAAGTTGCTTTGCTGGCATCCGGTTAATAAAATATGTAGCTATAAGAACACATTATCTCCAAAATTTAATCGACAGATTAGCTTGAAAGCTTAAAGCACGAGCCACATTTAACAAATGGTGATGTTTGCGCTCAACCAGACCATTCTGCTGTGGTGTATCAACCATAGATGTATAAAAAATTATCCCAAATTTGGCAAAGTATGATCTCAAAGGTAGAAATTCTTAACCATTTTCTGCACGAACACGATGAACTATGCGCCCAAACAGGTTCTTAAATAAAGCACAAAATTCAATAAATCTAGAAGCTACATCTGACTTAGAAACTAATAGATAAACCCAAACAACTCGGTAATGATCATAAACTATAGTTAAAAAATAAAATGCACCACTAGAAGATGGTGTGCTATAAGGCCCTCAAATATCACAATGAATCAATTCAAACAAAGAACTAGCATTTGAAGAGCTCAAAGGGAAACTATGTCTAGTTTGTTTCGCTCCATGACACACATAGCAAGGTATACAAGTATTATTGTGCTAAAATCAAGAGTAGGAACAGAAGAGAACACCGTAGAGGATGGATGACCAAGACGTCGATGCCATAAATCAGATTCAGAAACTGTAGCAACTGTTGGAACTGACTACAGGATATGAAACTGAACATGCGTATCCAGCAGACGAAGCCAATACACCCCCTCCCTACACTTTCCACCCACGCCAATCACACTCCTCTTACTGATTTTCTATGAAATGCAAAAAAAAAAAATTAGTAAGCAAACCTAGACATTTTAAGACAAACAAAAATCTAGAGCATAATAATAAGTTGCATCGTAGTGTAGTTATATAAAGCACATGAGTAAGAGGGATATCTCCAAAGCACAAAGAACCATATTGTGTAGCATATGAATAAGATCTGTTAGGCAGTAAAACATTAATAGAAGCAGTAATGTCAATCAGAACCTTTGTCACCAGTCATGAAATATGAGGCTTTAGAATCAAGAATCCAAGCTAAAGTAGGCTTACCTGACCCATGGTCAAAAGGGTAATTTAACTGATTAAATAAAAGGGCCATACTCCATTGGTCTTCAGACAGAGAAGGGCCAAAATTGGATCAGGAATGGAAGTCGAAGACCGCAGACGCAAATCCTGGCAAGGAAGTAACGGCGCTGGTGAAAAGAGCCATAACACAATTTATTTATGTTATTTGATATCTATAAATAAATGACTAAAATTTCCTGAGAAAGAGCAACCAATACGGCAATATATCACAAAAGTGAACCAGGAGAGTGATTACACCCACTGAGGAAAAGACGCGCGTCACTGCAATCGCGTGTGGAAACACGAGCTAGTGAGGGGATGGGCGTATATCTTTCAAACGCACTTGCAATCCGGCAGGTTGCACGTGTGGATCTCACGCTCGCCTTGTCGTCTCTAGTGGGTGGCCGGACGAAGTCGAACGAATTCACCGGTGGTAGAAACTGAAGCAACTAGTATTCCAAAATCAGTTTGTCGTCGTTCCAAAATTAGTTCGTCGGAGAAGTAGCTCGTAGGCTGCACCGGCAAAAGCTGATGGAAAGCTAGAACCAGAGAAGCAGCTTGCCGGTGGCACCGGCGGAAACTACAGCAACGCTAGCGCCAGAGAAGTAGGTCGACGGCGGCGGTGTTTGCTTTGTCGCAGAAGCAGCTCGTCGGCAAAGATTGATCTGAGAATAGCTGGCAGAATATGTGGCGGCGGCATTTTTTTTAAAATAATGGCCAGAAAGGTAGGTAGATCAACGGCGCGTGGAGGTCACGCTCGAACGATGACGATAGTGTTTGCGGAAAATTTTGGATTTTAGGTTTCGGAATTTTAGGCTTTGATATCATGTACTCCCTATGTTCTTCTGTATGTGTCTTACTTCACTATTCACCAATAAAGTTGATGTAACTTGCTTTGGAAAAAAAATCTATAAATATACAATTTGAAAATTATCGTATGATATATTGTTAGATTCATTGTAACATATATAATTAGAATATCTAATTTTTATAATATATTTTTATACATAATTTAAAATATTAAAATTATAAAATTACCAATTAATAGTGAAAAAAGTAGACGTGAGGCCGTTATAGAGGGACGGAGAGAGTAGAACATAAGGGTAATAATGTGTGTTTGTATTTATGATCTAGGTTACATTATATAGGAATACAAAAGACCTATCCAAAAAAGAAAAAGGAAATATAATCTAATTATAATTACAAGTTATATTTATATTCCTTAATATTTAATTAGTTAGTTTTCATGAGTTACTTTTAATAGTGCTAATATCTACTGGATTATTGAGTGATTTTTATTATTTTTTTGTGAATTAAGACATGATGAAATATTATTTGAACTATGAAATTTATCGTGTCAAATTCCTTTCTTTATTATAGTGGTTGATGTAATTTATTGTATTAAAAAATTTCCTTTCTTTCAGAAGCAGCTCTTGTGATTTTAATTTATTAAATATTTAATCTTTTTATTCTACCTCATCAATTGAAATTAGGGTATTCAAAATTATCCAGCCCGTCCATCCACCAGCCCGGATTCAAATAATCAGGTACTTTTCCATTTTTCATGGCCGAGTGTCCGTCCTGAAAATTTTACATTTTACCCAGTCCGGGTCAAGGCTGGGTATACGGGATACCTAGTAAAATTCAAATATATTTAATTAATTTAATATTATAAAATATTTTCTAGAGAAAAGTGCTAAAATGACCCTGGAATTAGGGCGAATGTGTCAATATAACCCTACAATCTTAGAAAGTGCCAATATAACCCTTGACCACGCTGACCGTTTAGTCAACCTTTTCACAGTCGAAATAAAGTGAATTTACCTTTGTACCCTTATAATTTTTTTAAAAAATAATAGAGAAAATGTGTAAAGACTTAATTGACTCTAAAATTATTTCTCATTTTCACCATATATTTCCTTGCCTTTTACCTTTTGACTTCTGTTCATGCTAGAAGTTCGTCTTCTTCTTTTGCTCCTTCAACTCCAGGTCCAGGCACACCAATCGAGGAATTTATCTTCTTCAGCTCCAACTCCACTTCGTCTTCTTCCTTTGCTTCTTCTGTTCTCGCTTGTCACTGCCGTTGAATTCTTCTCGCCCGGCAGTCAATGTCACTTATCGCAAGTTGCATTTTTGGCTATCTCGTCAGCCGTATTCTGGGCCATCTTCTGGGCCATCGTTCTCGGTCGTCCTCCATTGTCCTATGTCGTTTCTCGACTGTCCTCTCGGAGCTCGTAGTTTTTGAATTTCCGCATCGGCTTCACCCTGTAAAATAGGGTCTCTCCGAAAATGGTATTCTCCCGTCTAAATGTCTTGGATTTTGGCTCACAAGTTACCTCTTGTTTCCGTTATTGTATTGGTTTTGTTCATTGATTGAGATTCAGGGGTATATGTTGGTTTTGGGTGTGATTTTTCTAGGTTTTTATAGTTATTAGAACTTGCATGTTTTATTTTGATTGATGTGCTGGTGGGGATCTTATGGTTAGTTTTGCTTGTTTGTTGATTGTTGATTGTTGTTTATAGTGTTGTACTGGGGTTGGTTGTGAAGTCTTATATTGGTAGGGTTTTATGTTCAACTGAGGTACTGTCAGAACAAGGACCATTTTTTTAAATATTTTTGTGTTGTTACAAATGGTTGTAATGTTAGTAGGCTCCTGTGGATTTATTATGTAATCTTTTTTTTGATGTAGTTGTTGTAATATGTTGCCTTTTGTTATGCTAAATCTTTACCGTTGATGTTGTCAATGATGTTCTATTTTTCCTTATGAAAGGATGATGTCTATGTTGAATATGTACGAGATGAGGAAGATATGTATACGATTAAACTTCGTCATGGTGAAAGGTCTAAGGTATTGGATGGAATTGATCCTGATCGTTATTCCCTCGTCGTGTTGAATTCTAACTTTACGGAACTCTTCTTCGACGATCTAGAGGCTTGGAAAAGAGGGAACTGAGGTTCACGTACTGGGATCCTCCGCTGGAGAATATCTTACTATGCACCGAGGAGGATCTATTGAATATGTTCGAGGCTTGCAAAGATGACAAAGCCGTGGAAGCTTTTGGTGAAATTTTTGGTAAGGTTGTTGGCATAGGAGAATGCAGCAAACCAGAATCGATTAAAGAAAAATATTTGGAATGAGTTGCGGAGTTGGAATCGGAAGGGTCGTACGACAGCTGCGATGATGCTAGTTAGGTTGATGAAACTGAGGATGAGGACATATTGGAAGACGAGGCAGAATGGGTAAGACGTTACACTGAAGATGATTCCGAGATAGATTCTAAGAATATGAAAGGTGTGGATGCCGATATTGAAAAAGAGTTAGAGGATGCTTCTAACAGTGGTGATGAGTTTCACCCACTTAGAAAATGCTTGAATAGAGAGGAGTTTGAGGAAGCTGGCAGCGACAGAGTAACTTTGAAGGAATGTATGCAGTTTCAGTCGCAGCGAGACTTTAAGCAAGCTTTGCTTAAGTTGTCTATGAAGGAAGGGTTTCAGTACTGTATAGTTAAGAGCGAGAGTATTCTAATCACGGTTCGATGCAAGGATCCGAGTTGCAAATGGAGGCTTCACAGTTCTGTAGTGAATAATGGGCACACTTTTTGTCTTTGCAAGCTCGAGGGGGAGCACACATGCAGGCAATTAGGCAGCGTGAATGCAACAAAAAATTGGATAATTGGGAAGATTTTGAGTCTTGTTAGTGCTGGCCGGAAAGTGTCAAACAAGGTATTGGAAGACTTCTTGTTGTCATTTGGAGTGCAACCGAAGAGACATCAACTAAGGAGGGCAAGAAACAAAGCCTGTGAGATGCTAGATGGAAACCATAGGGACTCTTTCAAGTTTCTCCCTCAATATTGTGAGGAAGTGGTGAAAAGAAACCCGGGAAGTGTGGCAATGATGGAGTATCAAGCAGGGCAAAATCCTCCAGTTCCATCGTGTAAGCAGTTGTTTATTGGTTTTGAGGCTGCGAAGTAAGGTTTCCTAGATGGATGTCAGTCATACATAGGTTTTGATGGATTCCACCTCAAGGGTAGATATGGAAGAGTTTTTTTGAGCTTTATTGCAACCGATCCAGACGGAGGATTTTTTCCACGTGCCGTTGCTTATGTGGAGAGTGAGTCGAAAGACAGCTGGCTCTTCTTCTTCAAGTTAATGGATGAATTCTTGGGAGGCTTCCCTAATGGGATGCCTTGGACTTTCATGTTGGATCAACAAAAGGTAAAGTAATACATCCTCACATGATGAGTTTACGAATGTGATTATTTTGTGTTGTTATGACATTTTGCCGAATTATTTTGTACAATTCTACATTTTCGTTGGCTATTGTTGGTTGTTGTTTCATTTGTGTATGAATTTATGAAATGTTCACTGTGCTTAAATAACCTTGATTTTATTTACTTTGTGCCGAAATGACCCTGAGTTTGTTAACTTTGTCTTGAAATAACCATGAATTTCTAAACATAGTGCAGAATTAACCCTATTTTTTTATTTATAAGTGCTGATGTGACCCTGATTTTATTGTGACTAAAATAGCCTTGGGTTATTATGTCACCCACTGATTTTACAAAATTGTTTTAACTGATGATTAATGTTCTGTTGTAGGGACTGACTAAGGCAATCGACAAATTGGTGCCCCATACGACTCATAGAAGTTGCAACAGGCACATTTACGGCAATTTCCAGAGAAAGTATCTCATGGGTGTGTTGAGAACACTATTTTGAAAAGCCTCAAAAGCATTAAATGTTAGGGACTTAAAGGCAGCCATGAGTAAGATCAAGGAACTATCTAAAGAGGCCAACGAATGGTTGGCAGATTTTGGAGACTCCACACAGGCTAGGTATACTTTCTCCACAAGGCTGAAATGTGTCTTTGTGACTAACAATCCCGCAGAGTAATCTAACAATTGGGTAGGGGGATTGAGGAACAAACGCATATATTCACTTATGGAAGGTTTGCGGGTGAAGATAATGACAAGATTGGAGGAGAGGTATAAAACATGTGCGGGATAGGAGATGGTTATGTGTCCGAGGACTGAGAAATGGTTGAAGGTTGTGGCAAAATTAGCTCGGAGACTAACATTTCATCCTTGTCTAGACACTACATTTGAGGTAGTTCATGGTGACACCAACTATGCAGTGAGACTTAGTAGCAGGTCGTGTGATTGTGGGATCACACGGGGGTCCCGTGTAGGCACGCTACATTTGTATTACTAAACAATAAAGTTTCCCTTCACGAGTACTATCACCCAATGGTATCGAAGGTAATGTTTGAAAAGGCTTAGTGTCACATGATCACACCATTTCCGCATAGTTCATTTTAGGTGGAGTCAACCACTGCCGAACCATGTGATCCTCCTAGGTTGCACAGACGGGTTGGAAGGCCGAAGACTAAGAGGAACAAGGAAGCTTGGGAAAATGACCCTACGAGATCGAAGTACAGATGTGGGAATTGTGGGGAGTACGGTCACAATAAGAAGGGTTTCCAAGGCGGGCCAGGGAAAAAGAGAGGAAAATGGTAGAACAGGCAACAAGAGCGGCTGACCAGGTAATAATTTATTGGCAATAACAAATTTTTATCATATATATGGCAACTGGACCTTTCTTTATAATAGTAGCATTAAATTTTTTGAGGAACCAATGCAAGGGACCTCTAATCCTCACACCCAAGCAAGTTCCAATTCAAGGGTTCAATCGAGGAGGGAAATATCCACAAGTGGTAGCCGTTCGGTGAAAAGGTTTTCAGGTCAAGCTGCCACATTGGAGAACCGTCCAACAAAGAGGGTTAGATCGGGGAAGGTAAATTTTGGGGTACGAATATAGTTTGGAACATCTTAAACTGCTCATTTACTTCATGGTGTATTTTGACCTTTGTAGGATATCACCGGGGTTCAAGCTACTACGGAAGTTCAGGGTGGTGATTTAACATTATTAGGAACAACGGTAGCCCGAAATGCGGTATAACTTGGTCATTACAATTAACTAACTCTGGAAAATATCGTACGCATATCTCAATACTGACTTATATTCATTTTACAGGTACGGACGAAGCCAACCACCATTCCCGACACCCAAGGAAGTCAAACTGTAAAGGGTCAAGCTAGACGAGGTAGCCCTAGAAAGGTAAGAAAATTGATACAAATTTTGTTCAATGGTGTTTGGTCACCGTTCAAATGCTTCAAAAATTTTCAGGACATTGGAGGAACCACTCAGTTGCACTTGGTGATTGAACACCCCCAATATATCTTTAAAAAAAGCCAATCTCGACATAAAAAACCAACCAACCCTCAATTACCACTTCCTCGCACTACCACATCGGCTGACGAAGTCCAGGTTAGCAATCCAGACAATCCCGTGGAATATATATTGTCTTATCATTTGCTGCATTATCCAAACTATATCCTTATTATTTTTTTACAAACAGGGATCACATTTCGATGAGAACACAATTGTCAATTGTTGGGATCAACTCTTGCTCCAAATGTTGAGGAAGGTAATGCGAGCGATGCATCCCATCATGCCTCGGAACTACGTAGAGGTCATTCACTACCAACTTCAAATACGACTCCTAGAAGGCATACCAGGAATAAATTGATGCCGCCATCGAAGGCCGATGTCTGATTATCTTTAACCACCTGATTTACCTTATTTATCTTTCTTATATTTGGAACCACTGGATTGCAACTTTACCTCTCTTTTTTTGGACTTTTCATAGATTAGAACTGTTGCCCTACTTCAGCACTACAATATATGGCACCTTCTAACTTTTGCAATTCCAATATTGTCTATTATGTAAAATCTTCATGAGTATAACCTCTTCTTCTTGTACTCGTACTTAGGAAGTACTTGGTTGCCTCAAGTAATGACATACTCCCTCCGTCCCACTATAAGTGTCTGAGTTGACTTTTGGACACTATTCTGAATCAAAGTTTGACCGCATATT
>JAULKK010282600.1:0-14153 GCA_032355705.1 Rubia peregrina
TTTTGCACTTTCTGAGATTGCAGGGTTATATTGGCACTTTCAACCTAAAGTCAGGGTTATAAATGTAAATATCCCTAAAAAATAATTGGCACTTATTGAAAGATATATCCTACAACAATTTCTTAAGAACTAAATGACTTATTATAAGTTCTTGAGTCACCTCCACTAATTGTCAAATTGGTTTTAAGGTGGAAGCCCAATATATCTTGAAATTCAACATGGTATCAGAGCTCGGGTTGGGTTGGCCGATGTGTGGATCTCCTTTAATTTGACCTGATATAGCTCATGGAGTGTTTCCACGTTAGCACGTGAGGGGCGTGTTGAAAGATAATATCACTTCGATTTCTTAAGAACTAAATGACTTATATATAAGGTCTTGAACCACATTCAATTAGAGCCAATTGATTTTAAAATTTAAACTAAACCTTGAAATTTAAGAGGACTCTCCTTTACCATGCTAAACCGATACGCTAATCACATAGAAACTAAATTCAATAAAAATATTATATACAACCTAAAAACGAAGAAAATTAATAGCTCCACTATTAAAACTTCGGTCCATCTCAATTTGACTTGTTCCAACTCATTTTGGTTGTTATTGTTAGCAAAGAATACATTTATAAAAGTGGCGCATTTTGGCCCGCTCTTCTATATAAGTTGATGTGGCATAAAATAATTGTGAAAATAGATATTTAGAAAATTATAGGCCAAATCTGAAGGTTGTTAAAGTTAAAAAGAATATTGTGAGAATTTAACAATATATTCTTTACTATTTTAGATAATTTTCAAAAGAGAGATTGTCCAAAATGGTACCCACTTTTAATCAAAATTCACACTTCGGTTCCCAAATTTTGAATTTGTCCTTTGAAGGTACCCAATTTTTCATTTATGTCTCAAAATGGTACCTTTCAGCGAAAAATAGGTACCAATTTGGAACAAAATTGTGCCACAATGGTACCCACTTTTAACAAAAAGGTATTTTTTTGGGACATTAATGAAAAAGTTGGTACCTCTTAAAAAAATTAGGTACTAAACTATGAATTTCACTGAAAAGTGGGTACTATTTTTGACATTTTCTCGTTTTCAAAGTATGTCATTTTTATTCGGATGGACAAAAAAAGAAATTATGTCATTTTTGTTGGGACGGAAGGAGTGTAATAGTGATGCAGTCAGAAAATTAAAAGAGGTCTGCAAGCACAAATATTTGAAGAACAATTAAGGGCTGGAAGCACAATTCTGGAGTCCACTAGATAGAAAATATTCTCGAAAATATTATTATGGAAGATAAAATTTCATAATAGTACAAGAGGTCCATAAATATTATAATGAAACTCTGGAATGATAAAAAAATGAAAAATGAAAATAAAACAAAAACTCGAAAAACAGTGAAATCAGTAAATTATCGTTTTGAGGCCTTAAACGAGATCAAATGACCAAAAAAACACCATGCATCATGGTGTAAAAGTGCCTACAATTCTCCTTGCCGAGATGGTTCCAACGGCACCGGTCTTGCCTGATTCAGACTCCAAACGCATAATTTATGCTCAAAACTATATCGAACATTTGCGGTCATCCATCGCTTTTTCAATTTTCGACGTTATTCACCCTGCGTCAAATAAAAATTGTGTCATTTTGTTGGGACGGTGGTAGTATTTTCATTATTTCTGAAGGATAAAATTTTAACGAGACAAATACTAACGCAGGTGTTGTTCTTGTAAAAATGGTCGGTTCGACCGGCAGCAAGTTGCCCAAGGGCCAAGGCGATAAGCGTAGATTGCTGAACCTCACTTATTTTATTGATTATTTAGTGCTGCTTGCGTGCCCTAGCTGATCATTAGAATTATACACGAGACTAAATATATAATTGTATCATTAGGGCTTTAAAAAATGCAACTCGTGACTGATTAAGATGAAAGACACGCCTAATTGAGTAATTAACGCATCTTCATTAACACACATTTTGATACATCTTTTCAAATCTATGCGCCAGATCTTTTCAAATCTGATTAAGATGTGTTCTCATGCGCCAGATCGCATTTACCCGGGAGGATACTGTTGATAATTGCGAACCTGCGTGTATTTATTTTTGTGTAGGATCCATGGGTTTATATCATAAAACTAGATAATGCCCGTGCTGATGGATCCTACACAAAAATAAATACGGGTTTATGAACGAAATAATTAATATAATTTTATGTATAATTTTAAAAACTAATACAATTTTATTATATTTATATGAGAATTGTACGTAGAATGAATTTATATATTTATAAATATTTTTTATATATTTTTCTATAAATTTAAAAATTAACTCAATTTTTGTTGATATATAATTAGTGTTGTATCAAATGAAAATAATATATATGTTAACCGTTGCATAGAAAAACTTTGCGTTGTAAAAAATATAGTGATAAAAATATGGAATGTGTTGCTAATGAATCAATATTTATTGATTAAATTTGTTAAATTATGTGTATTTTAAAAGTAAATTTTAAAAAAATACTCTTAGTTATAGATAGAGGTATAACATATAACACATAAAAAATGCTACATCTTATTTTAAAAATATGTTAGTTAACTGCAAAAGTTTAGTGTGAAATCTAAGTAATGTAAGGAGTACAATGTATAAGTAAAATACATGGATACATTTTTTTTTTATTTTTTGAACAATTCATTGAAAAAGGATAAATAATTGTTAGCATTTAGTGTTAAAAATAATTATGAAAATAATAATGATTTGATTTTTTTATTAGACTTAAATCAACTCTCAACTTTAAGAATATTGATGAAAATTTGTTAGAAATAAAATCTATTTTAAAATCATAATAATGTATGGTAGCTATTGTATGACTCTACTTTTGAAGGCAATTAAGGATGCCTTATGACCTTTATGTGCCGCAGATTATATGTAAACACTATCCTGCTAATTCCGTTTGATTAGGTTTGGGGAGCCTATATATACCCCTCAATCATTTTTTTTAAAAAATCTTGGAATACTCATTTTCAAAAACCATAACATTTAAAATCTATAAGCAAAGTCATACTATTATATGGTAATCACTTGAATGTTTATTATTATCTTATTGAACATAAAATTAAATAATTTTTATAAAAATAATTGAAAGGCAAGATCCCAACTAAAATTTGAGGTATTGCATGCATTACCTTTAACTTACAAGATTTTTTGAAATCCTTTATTCAACTAAAATAATTTAATTATTTTGTTTAAAATGTTATTGATCTTTAAATAAATCGTAGTTACTTTTGAAATGTTAATGACCTTTACATAATTTTTATATTTATTTGACATTTTAATGTTTGAAATTTTATTTACATTTAATGTTTGAAATATTAATGATATTTTAATTTTCAATATACTATAGTTACTTTCGATTAATTATCATTTAAATTATGGGTATGGGTTTGTTTAGAAAGTTTGGAACAACTTGTTTAATATGGAAGTATCAATGAATTTGAATAGATTACCTTTGTTTTCTACTTTGATTCTCAAAAGTTTGGACTATTCAAATACTTGGGTCAATGTACAAAATTTAATGTACTATTTACTTTTCTTTTGTAGTATGGAGAATGACTAGGCACATCAATAATAATGTTTTGGTTGAAGTAATTATTATCTCATTCACTTTTCAAGAAATAAATTGAAAATAAAATATTGTAACATTTTAAATATAATTTTATTTAAATTAATATTTTCAAGGCTGATGTGGCCAGTATTAAGAATGCCACTTATCAAAAGGGTTATTCTTTTAGTTATATTTATAGATAGATAGTTTTATAGATAATGGTCAAAGCAATGAATGCATTTGAAGGCCAAAAAAAATCAAAATAGGCAAGTATGGTACAATAATAAAGGAAAAGAAGAAGAAGATTATTCATCCCAAAAACCATATACTCCTTCTGTCCCAGTTCAATATGCACACTTTTTTTGTCAACTTTGTCAAGACACATTTGACCATAAAATTTAACCACTATATAGATACAAATATCATTATGTGAGATATCATTGGATTCCCTGCATGATGTATTTTCTACACATCAAATTTTAATACAACATTATTATACATAAAAAAAGTTATTGTTGGTCAAACATGGTATGAGAAAGCTGACCAAAAAGTGTGCAGCTTGAACTGAGATGGAGGGAGTAATAGAAATTGTTTGCTTGGTACTGTCAACCAGGAATATTGAAGTCATTTTGACTAATCTAAAGCTAAGTTTTCTAAAAATAATATACTAATATTATAATATGTTACTGATTTTAATTCTTTACTATGTATAATCAATGGTAACTTGTTAAAATATATAATTTCTTCTATATATCACTAAAGAAAATTCAAATAAACACATAATATGAAATAACAAAATGTTTGGATTTTTTATACAATGATAGAGTACATTTGATAGAAATATGTATACATATTATTTATTTATTATATATAATAAAGCCTTGTTTTAGACCGGCTAACTGTTAAATGAGGATATTTTACAATTAGTGAGACTAATTAGGTCATTTAATATTTACTTTTATTTATTGCAATGAGATGCACATAATTATGATAACATTTTAAAATGACTCTCAACATATGAATAATTACTTTTAATTTTTTAAATAAAATATTATAAAATAATCATTTTTATTGTATTCAATATTTAACAATTTCTAACTGAATTAATTATTTCACTTTATAACACATATAGTTTTTCTTAGATGACTAAATTTTAAATTTTAAATAAAATTCATTTTCAATTTAGATGTAAAACACAAAATGTACATGCTAATATTTTAATTAATAATATCGCGCGCGGTGGTATTCAACTAGTTTCTCTCTAAAGTGTACTCCCTCTGGTTTCATAATATTAGCACCAAAGAAATGACACATTTAAAAAAAAAGTAAAATGAGTGGAGGAAATTATATAAGGAGAGTAAAAAATAAATTGTGTGAATGAAAATAATTTAGTATTTACCAAAAAAAAGGAAAGTGCCAATATAAAAAAGCCATCACAAAAAGGAAATAGTACCAATATAAAAAAAATTGGAGAGAGTATTTTAGCTAGTATGGTGGGCCTCCAAATAAATGGGCCGCATTACGAGATAACGGGATTGAGGACCGAATTTGGGACCCTTTTTTTAAATCTATAAATACATTAGGTCAAATACCCAGAACCATTCGCAGTGCCGGCGGTGGTTTCTGTCCTGAGGCAATTTAACGGGATGAGTCAGCCTCCGAAGATGCGGCGACAATTAGTAACTGGTGGGTGCAAGAGCCGTGACTGTCCCACGAACAGCCCTGAAATCGAGAGCCGAGCTCGATTCGCTGTCGAAAATCACAACAAAGAGAAGGTAAAGTTCACCTTCATCATTTGATTTCATCAAAACTCCGATCTTCTTAATCAACTTATTATTACCATTGAATCACTTGGATTTTTTGTTTGATTCTTCTCTGAACCATAGGACTAATTGGTAATTGTTTCATCTTACTACCTCCATCGATCCCACCTCAAATTGCAAAATTGCACAACGATCATTATCATGTTGTTGAAGACTGTTAGTTAATAGGATTAACTACGTATAATACAACAAATAAAAAGTTATATTATTCAACTGTATCACATACAATAATAGTGTTACTCATATATCTACTATTCAAATATACGGTTAAACTTTAATAGAAAATGGTGTCCAAAAAGCAAGTGTGCAATTTGAGTTGGGACGGAGAGAGTACGAAATTGTATACATGTTCAATGTCTTTATCCATCGCATATTACACATCTTTGAAGCGCATATGCATCCATGCTGTTAACTAACTTAATTACCACACATTAAGGTTGCGATGGTTTTGCATAATGGAGTGTTGTGTTTATTTCAGAAAGCTCTATTGGTATTCCTGAAGGTGTTAAAGGCTAGAGGGCGTTTTGGTTGTCGTACAATATATGATATTACCATGGAAGTGAAAGATGGTGATAAGAAAAAAGCTTTCTCTGCCAGTGTTTGGGGGCACAGAGTCTTAAAATCTAATCTTGTTGGTGGTGATGAGGATATCAAAGAGGCTGCAACAAAAAAAATTGATGAATCAGGGAATGAAGTCGGTGATGGTAATGATAACTCGAGTTTGACGAAGGTGAATCCAAGTTTGGAAGGTCCTCTGACAAGGGCTGGAGCTAAGAGAATGAAGGAAGTATCTGACCAGCAACCAAAGAAAGCCAAGAAGTGGAGCATTAAAAGGGAAAGCTCGGGCATTCAATTGTGAATTTGGGAAATAAAAAATTTAAAAAATTTAAGCTTACTTAAGCAGTAATCTCCGTAGTTTATCTTTAGTTCAATTCAATAAAAATTAAGTTTGATGAGATGAGTTTAATTGAATTGTAGTATTACTATTTTTCAATGCACTTATTTTTAGTTCAGTTCAACTCAAATAACCTCTAGAGAATGAGCCTTTTTTGGGAGAATTTTTAAGAATATTTCATATGGACCCTCTAAAATGTTCTATCGTTAGATAATATTTTTTATTAAATCATTTTTGTATTGAAATCAACATCAACATTTAACCCTTTATATTATACTAAAAAATGCTTGTACGTGGAAGATGGTATAAGATGCTATGTTAGGGATCAAAAAAATATTTTAGTCTTACCTAAAATGTCAAAAAATAAGTTGTTACACTACTAGAAAACAGCTATATAGCTAGGCACTGGTATTTATTGCTGGCAGGGTAATACCGGTGCTATAGATAACATATGTACCGGTAAGGGGACAATAAACCAAAATACCGGTGCATGTGAATGAATCCAGCACCGGTTCTCAGATCACCCAAATGCCGATGCCTAAGAAGAAAGTGTGTCTGGGTAGGAAATTTTCAGCACCGATATAGGGATAAATGACATATACCGGTGTTATTATCGGTGCCTATGAAAGGGTAACACAATTTTGGGCCATAGTGTAAATTTTCAAAACTGTGTAGAAGTAGTCAATGTTGACTTTAAAGACCCTTTTATTCGCTCATACATGCCCAAATCGAAAATTCGCAATAGTATTTTATTGAATTGCATTTTGGTGTCGCCATTTGTTGTGATTCGACAACTCCAACTTTCTTGGAGGGGCCAAAGTGCACAAGGTAAAAACTTTACTCGTAACTCAAAATTTAAATTCGCTCGAAGGTGATGCTATCCTATACACCCCCATTGTATTTTCCAAGTCCGTCAATAATATTTATCAATAATCGGGCACAAGAACATATCTGCAATTCTTTCTAATTTCCCTTCCTTACTTCTAAGTAATCAACTCTAACTTACTCTAAAACATGTACTAGCGCTTTCCAACAATTAGCCAAAAAATTGATTTATTTAATATTTCTACATTTTGGCAAGAATAACAAAAATCATAGATTTTGGAGCAATTGACGATAGGGTAACACAATTTTGGGCCATAGTGTAATTTTCCAAAATTGTGTAGAAGTAATTAATGTTGACTTTAGAGGCCCTTTCGTTCACTCATACATACTCAAATCACAAATTCACAATCATTTATTATTGAATTGCATTTTGATTTTACCAATTTCGTGATTCGACAACTCCAACTTTCTTGGAGGGACCTAAGTGCAAAAGGTAGTTTTTTTTACTTGTAACTCCAAATTGAAATCTGGTCGAACGTGATGCTACCCTATACACTCCCATTTTATTTTCCAAGTCTGTCAAGAATATTTATCAACAATTGGGCACAAGAACACATTCACAATCCTTTCCGATTTCCTTTCTTACTTCTAAGATATTCTAGAACATGTACTAGCGCTTTCCAACATTTCTCCAAAAAAATAATTTATTTAACATTTCTATATTTTGGAAAGAATAACAAAAATCATATACTTTGAAACAATTGATGATAAGTTAACACAATTTTGGTCCATATGTAGTGTAATTTTCCAAGATTGTGTAGAAGTAATCAATGTTGACTTTAGAGGCCCTTTCGTTCACCCATACATACCCGAATCGCAAATTCGCAATCGTATATTATTGAATTGCATTTTGGTTTTGCCAATTTTGTGATTAGACAACTCCAACTTTCTTGGAGGGACCTAACTGCAAAAAGTAATTTTTTTACTTGTAACTCCAAATTGAAATCATCTCGAACGTGATGCTACCCTATATACCCCATTGTATTTTTCAAATCTGCAACAGAATATTTATCACCAATCAGGCACAAGAACATATCCAATTTTTTTAAAGATTTCCCTTTCTTTTTTCTGAGTAATCAACTATAAGTTACTCTAGAACATGTTCTAGCGCTTTCCAACAATTCACCAAAAAAATCACTAATATTCTATTTCTATATATATTCAAGAATAACAAAAAAAGTATTTTTGAGAGAAGGATAATGTTGTAAAGAATTTTTGGGCCATAACATAATTTTCTATAAATATGTTAGAGGCGTATACGGCCACCCCTTGTAGCCCAAAGTTTGAACACACAGTCGTCTCTTATTTAATTGTGTATTGGTATCTTCAATTTTGTGATTCACCGCCTCCAAGTTATGGCGGGAAAATGAATTTTCCAAAATTTCATCCAAAATTTTGGAGGGATTGATTAAAATTTTGAAATATTGGAGTTAGTACCAGTATTTGTTACTTAGGCACCGGTATTTTTACCGGTGCTAGGTACTTAGAAAATTTTTCGCAGGTTTGCTCTCGGGTTCCAAAAAGAAAGAAAAAAACTCATTTAAAGCAGCTCTTAACAGCTGCTTTTCATATACATCTGCACAGGTATTGTCCATTCTATATTGGTGCTTGGTACTTAGAAAAAATATCGCGGGCTTGCTCTCGGATTTCAAAAAGAAAGGGAAAAAACCATTTAAAGCAGCCCTAAGCTGCTGCTTTTCATATACATATGCACCGGTATTGTCCAATTTATACCGATGTTAGGTACTTAGAAAAAATCTCGCGGGTATGCTTTCGGGTTCCAAAAAGAAATTAAAAAATCCATTTAAAGCAGCACTAAGCAACTACTTTTCATATACATTTGCACTGGTATTGTCCAATTTATACCGGTGCTAGGTACTCAGAAAAAATATCGCGGGTTTGCTATCGGGTTCCAAAAAGAAAAGGAAAAAGACCATTTAAAGCAGCGCTAAGCAGATGATTTTCATATACATTTGCATCGGTATTGTCCAATTTATATCGGTTCTAGGTACTTAAAATTTAAAAAAAGAGGCCAACTTGGTTTCACTTGAACCATTCATTTCTTTTGTTGATTTAATCTCAATCATTAAAACTTATTACTATATATATATAATCTAAAACCCTAATTCTATTCCCACTTCATAATCTCTCCCGCCCTTCATTACCGTATACTTTCTTCGCCTCCACCACCATGCCTTTGACAACCTCTATCTTTACCCAGCCCTGGCGACCTTCACCTCGACAACCTTCATCCTCTTTATCCCTACCCACTGTGACGATAGTTGACGATGCCTCATCACCACCAAAACTGAACCCTCCGCCGTGACAATAAATTCACGAAGAAGTTAAAAACCTTTGAATTGAATATTCCCTCCTGTCGTGGATTGATTATGCTGTGCAGCGGGCTTTACTTGCTCGGAAGACGATCATGGGCACCGTAAATGAAGAAATCAACACCACCAAACTCCGAGTGGCCGCATTCTCCCCACTTTATCTGCTCATTTCAATCAAACTCCGGTGAGCTGTGATTTTTTCATTTTATTACGATGGATTTTTTACTTACCGGTTTGGGGATTTCTTGATATTAAGTTAGAAATTGTTTCATTGCAATGTGGTTGTATAATGTGAACTACGAGTTTGATAAGAGGTAGTTGAAGAAGATGACACTACTTATTACAAGGTACGCTAGATTCATATAATGTTCTTGGAGATCTAATTGGGATAGTTTGAGATTTGCATTTTCCTACTCGGTTAATTGATTTGTTTAGGGTTTATGTTTGGAACATTTTCTCTGCTTTATGCTCTTATGGATTGGTTGTTCTTTTCCTGTTTCTTCATTCACACACTTGAATTTGATCCAATAATTCATAAGGCCGAATTAGAGTGTGGTGGAGGGTCAAGTGATGTTGAAGTAGGAGTTGCATCATCCGAGAGCAAAGTGCTAAGAAAGGCCAAATGGTTTGTTCACATTCGTGCTTTATTTTCACCATCATCTGCTTGTGTTGTCTTCATCGGCATCGATTTGTGTGTTTTCCGCAGCGAAATTTTCAAAAATGTCACTGCTTCAAACGTTTCTGATTTGTAGGATTCATCTGTTATTAATCTGAGTTCAAACTTTTTAAAAGTTTAAATTACTTCATGGGCGTGCTTTTCACCGGTAAGTAATAGAATATTAAATGAATTAGAATCAGGTTAAGAATGGAATACCCTTTCTGATTGGTTTTGTATATATCATTTTCCTTATCTGATTCTGTCTTGTATACCATTTGTACTAAGTATATATTTGAATACACACAACCACAATTATTTATGGGTTTTACATTCTATCATGGTATCAGTCAGGTCTCACTAAATGCTCCTGACTTTTATTTCTCTTCTCCCAAAGTTTTCAAAAATCTTCTCCTTTCATCAATCACCAGCTGCCGCCGCCGCCCACCGCCCGCCCGCCTCCACTGCCGCCGCCGGTCAGATTTCACCACCCCTGGCCGCCCACTGCTGCCATCTTCGGCCATCTTCTAATTGACGCTTTTCCATTACCAGCTCCGTCCGCCGCCGATCCGGTCGCCATCCGATCGTAATTTGTTTTTTGGTGAGCCGATCAACGTCCGCCGACACTGATCCGGTTATTTTCGATGGCATCCTCTCTCCTCTATCTCGGCCCTTCACCTCTAACGCATCTCCATCGCGTTTCCAGATCGCTGCCAACACCTCTCTTCTTCGGCGTCTTCACCATTGTTCCTGAAAAGTGGCGGTTAGATCCACGTGCCCGAACTAGTCAACACCGACCACGCATGAGGCCACGTGCGTGTGACATGTGACTCAAGCCTTCACTCTACGGTGTGCGTTGTCACGCGCCAAAAGCGTAGGCAAGTTCATCCTTCCTGCACGTGTTGTCACACGCTCTCTCCCCTACGGCGCGTGACTCATGCGCCTACTGTAGCCTCTCACATTTTTCTATTTTTTTAAAAAAACAAAAAATAATCATGGATTCTTCTTCTCGACTCGAGTGTCAATGGTGTCACGTCTCGGGTCATGTTCCTTCTTCCATCCCTCAATTACACGATGAATGGTACCAGATGCAGTGTCAGTGGTGTAAGAAATTTGGACACTCTGCCTCAACATGTTCTCATTTGGTCTCTCGGGTTTTTTCTCCCGCCTCTTTACCGCGTGTACGCTGGATAGCTGATTCTGGCGTGACCAACCACATGACTTCTTCTCAGTCCGCTCTTGAACGCGTGACTTCTTATTCTGGTAACCGTCGTGTTTTTGTTAGTAATAGTTCTGCTCTTAACATTACCCATGTTGGTCATTCTCGGGTCTCTGATTCATTATCCCTGTCTGATGTTTTGGTGGTACCTCATATTACAAAAAAATTGCTATCTATCAGTAAGTTGACTCATGATATGAATGCTGTTATTTGTTTTGATGATTCTTCTTTCACCATTTCGAACAAATTTACTAGGGATGTTATTGGAAAATACCATATTGATAATGACTTATATGTTTTTGGATTTTGGTGGTGCTGTTTTTTCTGCATCAAGTGCCTCTAAAGAATCTTTTGAACTTTGGCATAGTCGATTGGGTCATGTGCCTCACAACATCATGTCATCTTTATGCAAGTCTGGATGTTTGTCAGTTACTAGTTTGCTGCATAAGCCTCATTTATGTGCCGCTTGTGAGATGGCTAAAGGCAAGCTTCTTTCTTTTAGTGACAATTTCAAACGCGCACCACACATACTTGATTTAGTTTATTCTAATCTTTGGGGACCCTCACCAGTTTTCTCTCGCACCGGGTATCTATATTATGTTATTTTTATTGATGATCACTCTCGGTTTACTTGGCTTTATCATCTGCGACGTAAATATGATTTTGTGAAGACTTATATGCAATTTGAAGCTTTTGTTGAGAATCAGTTTTCTACCACCATTAAAGTTTTTCAGAGTGATGGTTGAACCGAGTTTGTGAATCATCGTATGCGTACTCATTTCGCAACTAAGGGTATTCATCATCAGATTTCGTGCCCTTACACTCCAGAGCAAAATGGTCATGCAGAGAGGAATCATCGTTATATTACAGAGACTGGTTTATCGATACTCTATCACTCTAGCCTTCATCATTCATTTTGGTATGATGCCTTTTCCACAGCAGTCTACATCATTAATAGACTGTCCACTCCGATTTTATCTGGTCAGTCCCCTCTCTCCATTATTTTTGGCACTACTCCAGACTACTCCATTTTCATTCTTTTGGTTGTCGTGTTTTCCCTTATTTGAGGTCTTATGCTGCGCATAAATTGGCCCCTCGGAGTATGTTGTGTATATTTTTGGGATACAGTTCTCAGTACAAGGGTTATCGATGTCTTGATCCTCTCACAAAGAAGAAGGAAGTACATCACTCTTCATGCTCGGTTTGATGAGTCATTTTTTTCCAGCTTTATGTACTGGTACTGTTGCAGACTCATCTTCCCTGGATGTTTCAGCTTTTTTAGAGCGTTCATCTATTCCATCAGAGGTGTTTGAGCCATCTTCCTCTTCAGAATCACCCATTATTTTGGAGGATTTAAATTTTCGGATTTCACCAGGACCCTAGGGTTCTTTAGATCAGTGTGTTTGTCTGTCACAGGGTGACCAGCAACATGATCGACAACAGCAGACACCATTAGCATAACCAACGACGTCAATGCCATCGATCCATGCGCCAGCCACCCCGTCCGCACCTTAGCCTGACGTGCCAGCTACCCCTGTTGCGCGTCAACATCACTCTCCACCAGCCCTAACATCTCCAGCTCAACCAGCTGCTCCGCCAAGTCCACTTATCCCAGTACCACCGTCCTCGTCGTCTATCTCGGGCACCGTGCCCGGTCCCCCGAGTTCTGTGCCTACCTCTTCCAGACATCTGATGGCCACTCGTTTGCGTACTGGTTCTTTACGGTATAAGGATTTTTCTGATTATGATATTTCTGATTTTCTGAGTGCTTTATTTGCAAAGACTGAGCCTCGTAGTCATCGTTCTGCGATCAAGGATCCAGACTGGGTTGCTGCAATGGATTCCGAGATGTCTTCTTTGCGTGCTCAGCAGACATGGGAGCTGGTTCCCTGACCTCCTCGTGTCAATGTGGTTGGCTCTAAATGTGTGTATCGTTTAAAGTACAAATCTGATGGCTCACTCGATCGGCACAAGGCCAGGTTAGTTGCTCAAAGTTTTTCACAGTTACCTAATTTTGATTATGATCATACATTCAGTCCGGTGGTGAAAGCATCTATTGTTCGTACTGTTTGTCTCTTGCTATTACTCGTAATTGGCCGTTACGACAGCTTGATGTGAATAATGCATTTTTAAATGGGGTTCTTGACTCTCCTGTTTACATGGAGCAGCCTGCTGGTTACAAGGATCCTATCGCCCTGATTATGTTTGTTGTTTGCGCAAGGTCATTATTGGTTTGAAACAAGCTCCCCGTGCTTGGTTTCAAAGATTCAGTTCATTTTTTGTTGGACTGGTTTTGTATGCAGTTCTGCGGATACCTCCTTATTTGTATTTTCCCAAGGTGTCTCTCTACTTTATTTGCTGGTTTATGTTGATAACATTATTCTAACCGGGAATGATGGTCATCTCATCAAGAAGTTTATTGCTCGCGTTCATCAAGAGTTTAAGATCACCGATCTTGGCACTTTACAGTATTTTTTGGGTTTGGAGGTTGTACGAACTTTCGAAGGCTTATTCATTGGCCAAGCCAAATATGCCAAGGACATTTTATTTCACGCCAGAATGCAAGACTCGGCGCCAGTAGCTATACCTTTTGTAACTTTTTTTGTAGCTTTCAAGTTCTTCCGGTAAGCCATTCGGAAATCCCACTCTTTACCGCTCTTTGGTTGGTGCACAACAATATTTGTCCATTACGCGTCCTGACATTTCTTATGCTATGAACACGGTCAGTCAGTATATGCAGGCTCCTACTGATGACCATT
>JAULKK010282610.1:0-14152 GCA_032355705.1 Rubia peregrina
CTCTGATTTTTGTTTTCACCTGTAATTTACTTTCCGTGAGAAGATTTTGTGTTCAAAAGATGAGAAGATTGTATGGAGTGAACTAAAAGTGTAAAATTTTATGGAAAGAAAATAATGTAAAATTTTATTTTTGAAGGATAATTATGTCTTATGGCATGTTCAATATTTCTTAAAAGAGAAAGTGTGCAAATTTGTCTGAAAGAGACAAAAAGGGAAAATGTGCAAAGGGAGTATAATATTAAATTATAAAAAATAAATATCTAAAAATATGTGTTACAATGAATGTAGCATATTTCTCACATGATACTTTTCACATTTATATATCTGTAAATTTTACAATTCAAACAACATCAACTTTATTGACGAATAGTGAAGTAAGACACATATAGAGGGACGAAGGGAGTAACACTTTTTAGGTTTTAGCTTAAAGGTCATTTTAGTCATTTTATGTGCACAACGTCGCTCAATGCCGGAAATGATGTTTTAGGGTTATATTGGCACTTTCATCAACTAGTTAGGGTTGTCTTTTTTCTAAAAATTATTTGAGGGTTATATTGGTATTTACTCAAGTAGGTAGGGTTATATTGGTATAGATTCGTAATAAAAAACTAACATGATATGAGACGAACAAAAATCCAGTAATAAAATGACAACAACAACCTGACTCGAAAATAACACAATCCGATAATATTTTGACCCGACCCACCTAACACGAGTATAAAATTTACATGATAGTAACCCGACCTGACACGACTCGAGGGGGAAAAACTAACACATCGACCTAATAGTAACCTGATCCAACCTGACTTGAAGGAAAACAATTAACAGATTTCAACCAAACACACCAGTAACCTGATCCAATCCGACCCAACACGACCGGTGGGAAAAAATAACATGCTTCAACCCGACACAATCCTATTATGATCTAACCCGCACAACCCGATAAATGAAAATTGACACATTTCAATCCGACCTATTTTACCTCGAACTATTTCACTAGAATCCAACGTCATAACGCGAATTAGGGAGTATTGATGCAAGAGAGAAAGCAAATGTAGTGAGGGGAAAGTTTCCCTGCTCCAAAAAGGTAAGCTACCGCCCTTTCCTTTCTTGACTTGTGTAATTCCCAACTCCACTTGCAGCTAGCCGGCTAGTCCTTCTGGTTTCTCTCTTCCCACTGGCTGGAGCTTATTAAAACATTATTTCTACAACATTTTGAAGGTGAAAGATTCAACAACATTTTGATGGTGAACCTTTTGAAGGTGGGTAGCCCAATCTTGGCTGGGATTTCCGCTTGCGAGCCATAGACTAGGTTGAATAGAGTTTCACCTGTGGTGAAAATTCTGTCACTCGATATGACCAGAGCATAGTGGATAGTTCATTGATCTAATTTCCTCTCACCTCTTCGAGCCTTGCTCTGATGCTATTGACAATGATCAGATTCGTAACCTCCACTTGCCCATTAGCTTGGGGATGGTACACACTGGTAACTTTATGATGAATCTTGTACTCCATGAACCGGCCCTTTGAATAGTTCACTAATGAATTGGGTACCATTATTGGTTATAATGGGTTGAGGGATCCCGAATCGAAAGATGATATTTTTCAAATAGAAGCTAATCACTGATTTCCCTTTTATGTTGGTTAAGGTTTCAGCCTCGGCCTAATTCGTGAAGGAATCCACAACAACAATCAAGTATTGGAAGTGCCTCAGAGCCTCCAAAAAGAGGTCTATAGATCGATCCCCCATTTGTCGAATGTCCAGGAGGTATTTATCTTCATCATTTCTTCTGGGGGAACGTGAGTGATTGGTGCATGACTTTGACATTGGTGGCAGGCTTGGATATGCATGTTGACATCATGGAACATCTTAGGCTAATAGTATCCTGCCAAGATGAGCTTATTTACTTTCGATCGAGCCCCTGATGGTTTTCGTATACTCCCTCGTGAGTCTCGCTGATCATGTAATCAACTTCATAAGGGACTACACATCGAAGAAGCGGTTGTTGATGGATCCATCGATAGAGCACGTCCTCATGGATCACATACTTAGGAGCCTTTAGTCTAATATTCCTTTCTTCGATGGCATCTTCATGGAGGGTACTATCTGGAAGGCAGCCCGTGATTGGTGTTATCCATGAGTTCTCCTCCTCCACCATCATCGCCATCATTTTCTATTTGAAGCTATGCTTGCTTAGCTTTTCTATTTGAAGATATGCTTGCTTAGCATTTCTATCATTAGGTGCCTTTAAGATCGTAGATCAAGGTTCAACGAGGCCAATTTGCTCAAGGCATTGGCCTTGTGGTTCTTTTCTCGAGGAACTTGTGTCAAGGTGTAGTAATGGAAGTGTTCGAGGATAAGATTCACCAATTCTAGGTAGAATTGCAAGCTTATTTCCCTAGCCTTATATTCCCCATTGACTTGCTAGACCACAATATAGGAGTCATTGAAAACATCCAGATTTTAGACGTTTAGCTCTTTTGCTAGTCGAAGCTCTGTAATCAGTGCTTCATATCCGGCAGTATGCCCGCTCCGCTTTCCCACGAGTGTGATGATCCGTCTACATAAAGTTTCCATGTCTCCTCGAACTCTTTCTTCTCATCAACTTCGATGACCTATGTCATTTTCACAATGAAATCTGCCAAGGCTTGGCCTTTGATAGTTGTCCTTGGTCAGAATTGGATGTCATGTTCTCCTACCTCGATCGCCCATTTCATTATTTTTTCCTGAAGCCTCAAGCTTGAGAAGCACCTGTCTGATTGGGTCACTGGTAAGTAGGATGATTTTGTGACTTAGAAAGTATGGTCAGAGTCGTCTCCCTGCATGGATGAGGGCTAGTATTAACCTTTTGAGGGATGTATAACAAGTTTTTGGCCTCTGAAAGGCTCTACTCACAAAGTAGATGAGGTGTTGTGCCCTTTCTTTCTCTTTCACCAAAATTGCGCTTATTTCAAAGAGGGAGGCTAAGATGTATAGGTACAAATCTTCCCCTTTCTCTGGCTTCATCAGGGTTGGTAGGCTGCGTAAGTGTTCTTTTAGGTCTCAAAAGGCTTGCCCACACTCCTCTTTACATTAAAATATCTTTGATTTTTGAAGCACATCAAAGGATGAGAGGTGTTTCTGAGCACCTTTAGAGAGGAAACGGCTAAGTATAGTCAGCGATCTAGTGAGCCTTTGAACATTCTTGACCATTTTAGGGGGTTTCATGTTCACTGAGGCCTCTAATGTTTCTGGGTTTACATCGATTCCCCTCTCAGAAACCATGAAACCCAAAAAAATTCTAGCCTCCCACTCTGATTACACAGCCTCGGGTTTAATTCTCGAGGTTTATGAAATGTTTCTTCTAGGTCCAACAGGAACTGGTCGTAGCCCTTACTTTTTACCACCATATCTTCTACATATATTTCCATGTTCCTACCAATATGGTTTTTGAAAAGCTCATCCACTAGCCTTTGGTAAGTCGCCCCTGTATTTTCAGGCTGAATTGCATCTTCTTATAGCAAAACGTCTCGACATCTGTGATGAACGATGTTTTTTGCTTATCTTTTTCTTCCATGAGTATATAGTGGTAGCCTTTATGGGCATAGAAGAAAGAAAGTACTTCGTATCTTGCTATTGCTTCTAGTAGCATATCGATGGATGACAGAGGGTAGATATGTTTGGGGCAGCATTTGTTGAGATATGTGAAGTCGATGCACATTCACCAAGCACCATCGTGCTTGGGGACCATGACAGGGTTCGTCAGCCACTCTGAGTAAAATAATTCTTCGATGACTTCAGCTCGAAGGTGTTTCTTGACTTTCTATTTTATGGCTTTAGCCCGTTCGAGGGTAAAAACCATCTCCTCGGTTTGACGAGCTTCTGAGATGGGTCAATGTTCAGCTTATGAACCACAATGCCTGGGCACTCCTGTCAGATCGAGGGTGCTCCATGAGAATACATATGCAAAACCATCGAGAAAGACATTCATCTTTTTTTTCCGTTGGAGGTGGCATCCGATTTCTAATGGCTACCCTCCCAGATGATCGAACAGAGAGTAGTTTGGTATCCTTGGGTCCAAATTTCCCATGGACCAAAGCGATGTTGTATCCCTTCTTTGCCTTCTTTAGTGCCACTGCTAAGTAGCTTCGAGTTGGGGAAATTCATTTTTGTATAATACAGGGACCAAATGGCTCATGCCAGACACATACAAGGCCTTCCTATAATTACGTGTACGGGAATATGGCAGAGATAACAATGAAGCTGCTTTTGAACATTACCTCTTTGTCTCTATCTGCCACTCGAACGGGTTTGGTTATCACAGCTAATGGGAGCACCATTTTCCCGGTAAATCTAGACAACGACTTGGTGGTTCTTTTTAGGCTATGACGCCCCAAGCCTAGCTAGTCGAAGTAGTTGACGAACAAAACTTCCACCCCGCTGCCATAATCTATGAAAACCTTTTTCACATTGGAGTTCCCAATCGTTGCATAGATCACCATAGGATCTGTGTGGCGAGTTTAGCTAGGTATCGGGTTTACCTCTGAGAATGTTATGGCTTCATTGGGCCAAAGCCTCTTCTGCCGAGGTTCTCCAGGGAAAATATATCGAGATAGGGCCTTAATGTATGTGTTTGAAGATTTGTCAATTACAACTCCGTCGATGAAGTTGATCACTCTATTGGCTCCCCCTCCCAGTTTTCATTTGTTCGGACCTTCGGTTTGGGCCCATCATTGTCCCCTGGACGAGCCTCAGCCTGTTTCCTTTTGTTTGCCTATTATCACGATTGCCTCGGTTGGAGCTTCCCTTGTATGGTTTCCAGGGCCATCGCCCTCCTTTACCCTTCGAGAGACCATCCCCCTTTGACTTTGCCGCACAATCACGAAGGAAGCCTTTTCTTGCACAGCTTTCGATCTCAGATTTTAGGTGCTAGCATTTTTCCGCACCATGGCCATGATCCTCATGATGATCGCAAAATTTTCTCAAGGCACTCTTTGAAGGTGTGTCCTTGATGGGGTGAGGTGTTCTGAACAGCCCTTTATGGATACAATGTAGTTTCGTTCAAGACTAGGTTAAGGGGATATACCATTTGAAGCCTGATCTCAAAGCCTCTGGCCTTTTTGATCTTTGCTCCAAGGATTTAGAACCCCTTTCAACAAATCCATCGCTTCTTGCTTCCTCTTTGTAGCATCCTCGACCTTCGATTATTGCTCGACAATTTCTTGCAATTGCTGCAAGGTTTCAGAGGTCTTCGAGACCAATTTCTTATACAGGTACAAGTTGGTCATCCCATTAATGTATCCTAGGATTGCTCCACTCTCCGTACCATTGATTAAGCTGAGGCTTTAGTCTACATATCGGTGGTAGAATTCTTTAGTGGATTCGCATGGCCTCTGTTTACTTTGGTAGAGTTTGATCAGGGTCTTAGTGAGTTATTTATTTTGGAAGAATTGATTCAGCGGTGCACTTCCAAAATATCTATAAGAATGCAATGACCCCTTGCTCAATTTGTTGAACTACTCTTGGACTTTTCCCTGGAAGTGGCTCCCTACAAGCTTATACCTCAGTTGCTCGTTGAAGTCCCTCGAGTTCATAAGGCTAAGGAAAATCCGTATGAACTCGCGAGGGTATGTGTCTCGGTAGTAGGTGGGGAGCCATTCAAGTGGCTTTACATCTGCGGGCCACAGAGTTGCCATGATCGCCGAGCTAAAAGGAGAGGCAGTGACTTAGTTCGAATGACCGATCAATCAATGCAACTCCCTTGTTAAGGCATCACTCGAATTACCTCCATTCCAGCCCATCCGTAAATCCATGTATTAATTTGATACAAGAGAGTTATCCATTGTAGGGATCTGGTACATCTGATTCGAAGTCATGTACCTAGTCCATGTTTCTCCTGTTACAGAGTTATAATACAATTGTTGTTGTCCTTGAGGGCAAGGGTCATATAAGGGGATCTCCCCTCGATGTCGTTAATGAGTATGACTCTTGTAACCTGGGTACTGCCCTATCGGCCAGCCATCGAGTAAGGGATCTCCAGGTTTGGCATGAAGGGGGGGTTGAAGCAAGTGCATAGTAGGCCACAGTCAGACCCAAACTTAGAAATATTGGTTGCGGTCAATCCTGAGCACCTACCCTTGTGTTCACAAGGTAAGATGTCCTTAGAGTAGTTTGCAGATGGAACCTTAGTTGCAATATCAAAGGCATCGAATATGGGGGCACCACCAGCCTCTAGATTGTCCTTTGGTAGAGCATTGGAGGATTTACTTGAAAACCAGCAGATATAAGGGTTTGCGCCAGCTACGCCAGATCTTGTTAGGATAAAGGTGGCACGATTTCCGCACCACAGTTTGTTCAATCTGCTCCAGCAGCTACTTCGACCTATGAATCCGCTGAAGCTTTTGTAAACTATGGCTCGTCTTCCCTTTTTTGGTGCTCCTGATTTTGTGAGGTAGGAGCTCTGATTCCTCCTACCCACGGTTTAACACTAGCTTCCATTCGCCTAGAGGGTGGTGCTATTCGATCCTAGGTCTCTCTGGTACCACGGTTGTCTGGATCTAATCTACAGTTACTGTCAGAAGTCTGACACCAACGCTTTGGGGAACTGGGGGGATTAGATTGCATCTTATTAGTTTTCTGACCCTTTTTCCCCGGTAAAGGGATTGTACTTCTTCCCTGGCGTCTGGATTCTTACCTTTCACTCATTTGCTTCTACGCAATATGCTTGGCATAGAAGCGGACATGAACAACCATGCTCATGAATCTAACTAGATGATTCCACTGGGCGTGCCAACGTGATACACCACTGAACCACCGGAGATAAGTCATAAGCTTTCTTGGCTAGATTCTGTAGGACAAGCAGAAGTGTCTGGGGAAAAGGCTCCAATGATAAAGTCATATATCTTCCCTAGAATTAGGAATGAATAGTTGAGTGAATAGTATTACCTTTTCCCCTATATTTGTCGGCATGCTGGAAGCATGTAGGATTAGTTAGGGCTAGTATTTTGTTTTCTTGTGGAGTAAGTACTAGGGTTTCCCTCTAGGTCGATCCAATGGTTATTACACAAGAGATATAAACCAGAAGGTAATTCAATAGACTTGGGTTGGCTGAGAAGGGCGCTCAGGCCCAACACTACTAATATACTATCACTCTCAATATAATCCGTATAAATATCAACCCAAAATACATTTTAAAAAATCAACCGGAAAATAGAATCATGCATAACTTTTATTTTGAAAATGATAAAATTCAACACTGTTTATTTTACAAACAATTCTAACAGATATAATGCTGAAAACTCATCGGAATACATGTAATTCTCAAATAAAAATAACAATAGAATATCATTAATATAAAATTAAAATGTTCAAAAAAATCAATCCATCTAAACCATAAAAACACAACAAAAATCTTTCTAAAAGCACTAATATCAAACAACGGAGTCCTTCTATGCTTGACCTTTATCATCCATTAAAATTCATCCAAATTACATCACCTGCCCAACGGTATCAACTTAACTCAACCTTAGAAGATCAAATTAATGATGAATATTTGAAACCTCATTATTATCAGCTGATTGTCATTGGAATTGAAACATCGACAAAATAAAATTCAACAAAATACATGTAAACATCAACTGAAATTGCATAAACATGAACAAATTTGATATACACGCGTAAAAATCAATAAAAATGTAAAAAACCAACTGCAATAAACACCATTCACAGCTAAGAAATTCAAGAAAAACTGCAAAAATACTGGAAAATAATAGATTAGATGAAAAATACCTTTAGATGATCTACAAGGTATTATAAACTTGATTTCACAACACAAACACCACAAACATCTTTAAAAGTAACTGATTTCATAAAATGAGGTTGAAAAAAAAAATTAGAGTTACAAAATTTTAAAAAATAATCAAAGACAACAACAAACTTACCGCAAGAGAGAATCGCCTGCAAATATGTACAAGTTGGAGAAAATCGTGTGAAAATTGGAGAGAAGGAGGGAGAATAGGAAGAGAACATGAAGATGAAAGGAGGAAGAAGATGAATTGAGCTCGACCGCATGAGATGAGAAAGAGGAGAGAAAAATGAGGAAGAAATTAAGCTAAGTGGATTGTATAGTCTTATATAATCGAATGCAAGGTCCCCCCAATTTCTTTTCCCTTTAAAAAAAACCACACTCTTCATTTATAATTTTTATTAATTACACATTGATACTGTCTAACAATTAGTCGGTATAAAACAAAACTTTGTTAGATTTTATTTTAAAAAATTAAATATATATTTTTACTTAACTCAAATTATTTTTATTAAAGTAAATTTATCTGTATTGAAAACAAATTCAAGTTAATGTGACCAGGGACTAGGGAGTAGAAGTGTCAATCTCTAACCCAAACCAGGAACCTGACCCAAGCCGACATGACCGAACACAACCTAAAACCCGTCCTTACCTAAGAGATATTGATTTGAACTCGAAACCCAACTCCAACCCGAGAAATATTGACCCTAATGTGAACCCCATACGACTAAATTCAATCTGAAACCTGAATATGACCCAAAAATTTGGACACAAACATGACTTAAACTCGAACCTGATTTAACCCAATAAATCAGGTATATAACCCTACACGTAATCAACCCAAAATTGATATAGTTATTAAAAGTCAACTAGCATTTAATATGAAACCAAGTCAACTTGGTTATGAGTCAAACTAAAAAATTCTTGAGTAAAGTGCTAAAATAACCATACCGTTTGGATGAAAGTGTCAATATAACCCTGCAATTTGAGAAAGTGTCAATTTAATCATGGACTTGACTGACTTTTAGTCAACGGCCATTTGACTGGAATCAAGTAAAATGACAATATTTCCTTAATTTTAAAAAAGGTAAAATAGAAAAACACGTGATGACAATTTTGCCCTTTAATTACCCTTCATCTGATCCATTTCCCTTCGTCTAAAACATTTTACTTCCTCTTCTTGGTATAAACCTCAAGCACATTAGTGGCAGTGAGTACAGGATTGGGGACCGGATCTACCGGCTTAGGGGCGGAGGATTAGTCGGAATCCAAATCATCAGCTTGAATAGAAGGAATGCTCGGAGCGAAGGTGGAGTACGTGATGAACTCCAACGTGGAGTTCTCGACGCCGGTGGGGATAGGTTTCTCGACACCATCGCACCATTCTGAATCGGTGGGGCTAAGGTTCTCGACACCATTATGACGTTCTCAATCTGTGGGGCTAGGGTTCTTGTCACCATTGCACAGTTCTCAATCAGTGAGGCTGGGATGAGGATCGCGAGGGAAGGATGATGGTCACGAGGGCACGATGATTGAGGGGTGCGGAGGAGGGTCGTGAGGGAAGTAGAAGGGTATCGATGGCACGATGATGGAGTACGGCGAGGAGGTTAACATCATCTTGAGGTTAGGGTTCCACAGAAGCGACGCGTTTAACTTTGTTTCCGGCAGCGGGAATAGCTGGGGGAATTGGTGGTGGCGATGGTTGGGCAAGGATGGCTTTGGTGGTGATGCACGCCCTCTGTTGAGGCACGTGAATCCCACACACTGATCAATCGACTTACTTCCATGAAGGGCCTTCAACGACGGTAAACTTCCTAGATTTTTCTTACTTCTGACAGTTTCTACTCTTTAGTAATGTATTAGGGGATTCACCATCTTTTTTATGCAGAGTTTGGAATCGGATTGAAATATCTCTCATCTACTGGGATTTTTTTATGATGAGTGAGGACGAACGATACTGTTATTGGGGAAATCAAATTAGGTTTTCGAAGCGGCGAAGGTTCCAGCGGCGACGGAGAACAGGGGTGAGGTGGGTGGGTTATGAAGAAGAAAAAAAATCAGGGGTATAACTGGTATTAAATTTTCAGATTTGGTCTAAGGGTAATGCAGTTATTTTAGTTTTTGGTCTATGCCAGAATTGTTTAGGTCAATGCCGTAATTAGGAAGTTTGGTTATATTTTCACAATTTAACCAAAAGTTAGGGTTAGATTGGCACAATTGGTAATAAGTTAGGGTTTAATAGGCACTTTCTCAGATTGCATAGTTATATGGCCACTTTCAGTTAAAAGTTAGGGTTATAAATAGCGAAGTAAGACACATATAGAGGGACGGAGGGAGAAACACTTTTAGCTTTTAGCTTAAAGGTCATTTTAATCATTTTATGTGCAATCAATATCCGTCAATGTCGGAATTGGTGTGTTAGGGTTATATTGGCACTTTCATCAACTAGTTAGTGTTTTTTTACTAAAAAATATTTGAGGGTTATATTGGCACTTACTCAAGTAGGTAGGGTTATATTGGTATATATCCGTAATAAAAAATAACTAACATGATCTGAGCTGAACAAAAATCCAATACTAAAATGACAACAGCAACCCGACCCCACAAAAACCCGACCTGATCTGATATGATAATATTTTGACCCGAACGACCTAACACGAGTATAAAATTTACATGATAGTAACCCTACCTGACATGACTCGAGGGGAATAACTAACACATCAACCCAATAGTAACCCAATCCGACCCAACCTAAAGAAAAAATTGACATATTTCAACCCAACATGCCAGTAACCTGATCCGACCCGACACAATCCGACTTGGAGGAAAAACTGACATGTTTCACCCCGAAATGATTCTGATCCGATTTGATCCGACACAACCCAAAAAATGAAAATTGACACATTTCAATCCGACCTATTTTTAATTAGAATTGTATCTAGTCCGACACGAACCCAACATGATAGCGCGAATTGCCACCTCTACTAGGGAGTATTGATGCAAGAGAGGAAGAAAATGTAGTGAGGGAAAAAAGTGTTGGTAGAAAAACTTCCCTATCAATATAATGAGCTGAATGTGTGGTCGTTGGTCCGTTAAAACTTGTTTTTAAAAGAACAGTACAAAAAAAGTTTGTTCAGAAAAGAGAATTTGGAAATCGTAGTTTTAGAAAGCAGGACTGTGGGCGTGATAAATCACTGCCTTTGAAACGAAATTCGCCCAACCCATAGTATAAGATTCAACGCGGACGTTTGTTTCCCAAGGTACCACAGGACCTCCGTTAAACTTGTGCACTCAAGCAGCGAAAGAGGAACTCAAATAATGCTCAGAACTCAGTAAGAAGTTAATGATAGAAGAGAAGAGAAGATTTTTGCGTGTCCCCTGAACTGCTCATGAGCTCACTTTTTATAGACATACAAATTAACAACCTCAGCCCATAACGTGGAGACGTTCAAAGAACGTGCAAGCAGTTAGCGAAACCTCTTCAACCCAAAGAGCGGAACGGTCCACTTTCATGCATCAACAGGATAAGAGTTTTACGAAGTCAAAAAAGCTACATCAGCTTTACCAAGTCTGTTTCGGAGTTTAAAACTTATCAATTAAAATATTACCAACGTGGTTTTACTGAGTGAAAAAATAGGGAGAAAAAACAGGAGTTTTATAAAGACCAAGTTTAATTATTTGAGATGTCTCATAAAACTAAACTCTCAAACTAATTGTGACCAAAAAATTAATATGGGCTCAATACGACCCAACCTGACTCATCCGCCTACCTCGTCACGTCCGGGCAGGCGGTGTTGTCGGTTGGCGGCGGCATGCACTAGAGGTCTTTATTCTTCTTGCTCACTCAAAGTGGTAGTGAAGCATTTCCATATTTAAACCACACTAATTCCTACTCAACTTCCTATGTGGGACTAAGAATAAAAAAAAGTTTTTCTTTTTCCCTTTAAAATCAATTTTGGGCTGAATGGCCCATTTGCATTACTAACAATCCCCCACTAATGCAAGGGCAAAAAGGTAATTTTCTGAGCATGTGAAAGTTCGACACTTAAGCATCAGTATCTTGCGATTGAACTAATGCGTAGTGAATTGGGATGATCGACTCGTTTTCAGATAGAATGCATCTGGAACTCCTAAACTGGTTGATTATTCCAAGATCACATATCTTACTTGAATAGAACGAGTTCCACGACAATCAAAAAGTTATATTGGACACAGTTTCCTTGGGAAAACTCATGAGTGCTCTAGAAGGACAACCCTTGAAAGTATTTCATAAAAGGAAGGTCAGTATTTTACACTCAAGTAGGTCCTCCGTCAATTCTTAATAGACCATCCCACCAGGGCTATGGAAAGATTAAGAATGATTCATCGTTCATCCTCGCATTATTTTCAGTGAATCCCACAAGTACGACACAAATTAGAACTATCTTGAATTTATTAAGAGCTTTAAGCTAATCCTCGCAATGTATTAGAACTAATCCTCGCAAGTACGACACATATGAAATGGCTATGAAATCTATAGACGCTAGCTTTTGGAAAGAAGCAATTAACAGTGAACTTGAGTCAATAATAAGTAATAGCATGTGGGACTTGGTAGACTTGCCTAAGGGATCAAAAGCATTAGGTTACAAATGGATATTTAAAAGGAAACTAAGAACTAATGGTTCAGTAGAAAGATTTAAGGCAATACTTGTGATTGAAGGCTTTACCCAAAAGTTTGGTGTGGATTTCTTTTATAGCTACCCACCAGTAACAAAAATAGCCACAATTCGTGCACTATTTGCCTTGGCCTCTATACATAAAATGTTAGTACATCAAATGGATGCTAAAACTATTTTCTAGAATAGTGATCTAGAATAAGAGATATTATATATATATATATAAATGATGCAACCCCCTGGGTACACCATAACAGGCTAAGAAAATAAGATGCGTAAACTTAAGAAGTCATTCTATGGTTTGAAACAAGCACCAACACAATGTTATGAAAATTTTCATGAGACTATTCTTAGTTTTTGTTTTTTTTTGTGAATGGATATAATGCTTGTGTGTATTCAAAATTGTTTGACTCTGAATGTGTGATTATTTGTCTCCATGTAGATGGCATTCTATTATTTGGAACACACATTGATGCTATTAACGAAACCAAAAGATTTCTATCCTCTAAATTTGAAATGAAATATTTAGGGAAAGTTGATGTCATTTTAGGAGTAAAAGTTACTAAAAAGGATAATGGTTTCATTCTATCTCAGTCTCACTATGTTGAAAAGGTACTGAGAAAATTTAATAGCTTTGATGTAGTGCCAGTAAGAACTCTTTATGACTCCACTGTTCACTTGAAGAAAAATTAAGGAAAACGTGTGTCTCAAGGGGAGTATGCGAAAATCATTGGTAGTTTAATACTCTTAATGAACTACACTCGACCTGATATTGCCTATGCAATGAGTATAATAAGTGGTACACTCATAATCCTAGTGGAGAACATTGGGTTGCCATAGATGTTTACTAAAATATTTAAGAGGTACAATGGACTTAGGCTAATCCTCGCATCACAGAGGTAGGACTAGTAGAAACAAGTATCACATTTGAAGATACATCATTCATATTCTTTGAAGGAAATATTCTTTAAAAAAATTCTGCATCTCTATATTCGTACATAGACTTATCATGTAATCGCATAAATTTATATGCAGTACTATTTTCAGCATATCCCACAAGTATGACATCAACAGTTTTAGAACCAATGGTGTCACGTTTGAAAGTAGGCAAAGCTACTTTAGCCAAACACCCCCACACTTTTAAGTATTTCAAGTTAGAGGTATATCCTTTCCACAATTCATGAGGTGTTTTATCTAATATTTTATGAGGCACCTTATTTAGAATGTGATTAGCTGATAAAACATCCCCCTACATTTCATTAGGTAATCCAGAACTTAAAAGCATTGCATTCATCATATCCTTTAAAGTTCTATTTTTCCTGTCAGCTATTTTGTTTTGTTGTGGAGTGTAAGGTGCAGTGAACTCGTGAATTATGCCATTCTTTTCACAAAATTCTTTAAGGAAGTTTTACTATACTCCGTTCCCCTATCTGATCTAAGTCTTTTTATTTTCCGGCGTAGTTGGTTTTCTACCTCGGTTTTGTAGATTAGGAACTTTTGTTCTGCTTCATCTTTTGTTCTTAAAAGGTAAATCTTAGTATACCTTGAATAATCATCTACAAAGTTTATGTAGTACCGTTCTCCAACATTACTTTCAAAGTTTCTAAAATCCACTAAGTCTGTGTGAATTAACTCTAACAATTCAATTACTCGTTGAGTTACTTGTTTAAATGGTTTCTTAGTGATTTTAGCTTCTACACAAGTTTGACATTT
>JAULKK010282620.1:0-14152 GCA_032355705.1 Rubia peregrina
GATAAGGTCTCAATTCATATTAACATTTTTTAAGTTTGCCAAGTACCCACCGAAAACTAGAAAAAACTAAGTTCCCTCCGGGTAACATATCTCTCGGGAACGAATTTTGAAGTTTTCCATTGAAGGGGGGAGGAGGGAGTTTCAAGGAGAAATTGATGGAGACCAGTTACAGGAGAAGCGAGAGTTGGCTGATGTGATATATTTAATTTGCAACATGAAAAATCATATCTTATTCTTACATAGAGCTAACTTATGTAGTAAAAATATAGTGCACATGTGAAAATGTTATAGCGTCTTCTTGAAAGTCACAAGAGTAGTGTTGCATGGTATCATTTTAGCCGTGTCATTTTACTCAATTCTAATATTCTTATTGGACTATACCTATGCATTCTGTTGTGTTGATAGGTAAACTTTTCACTTCCAAAGATAAGGTCACAAGTCACACTAAAAAATTTATGTTTGCCAAGTTCCCTCCCAAAAATTTGAAAAGACCAAGTTCGCTCCCGATAACATCCCTCTCACAAGCGGATTTTGAAGTTTTCCATTAACTGCAAAAGGAAGTTTTAGGAAGAAATTTATAGAGACCATTTACAGGAGAAGGGAGAGTCGGCGGAAGTGATATATAATCTGTGACATGAAAATTATATCTTATTCATATATAAAGTTAACATTTGTCGTAAAAATATAATGGACATGTGAAAATGTTATAGTGTCTTCTTGAATGTCACAAGTAGTGTTGCACGGTATCATTTCAGCCATGTCATTTTTCTCAATTTCTAGTATTTCTTGAATGGACAACACTTACGCATTATGTTGTGGTGATAGGTAAACTTTCATCTTCCCAAGATAAGCTCAAAATTGAGACTAACCTTTTGGAAGTTTGCTAAGTTTTCTCCATTTTTTTTTGAAAAAACAAGTTCACTCCCATTAACACCTCTCTTGCGAACGGATTTTGAAGTTTTCCATCTAGGGCAAGAGGGAGTTTTAAAGAGAAGTTCACGGAGATCATTTATAGTAGAAGATAGAGCTGGCGGATGGGTTATATTTAATTTCTGACTTGAATAATTATAGCTTATTCATATATAAAACTAACATGTGCAGTAAAAATATACTGGACGTGTTAAAATGTTATAGTTTCTTTTTAAATGTCACAAGAGTTGTGTTGCATGGTATCATTTGAGCCAAGGCATTTTCTAAATTTCTAATATTCTTATTGGATCAGACCTACACATTATATTTTGTAGATAAGTAAACTTTCCTTTTACCAAAATTAGGTCACAATCATATTAAATTTTTTGAAGCTTTCCAAGTTCCCTCCCAAAATTTTAAAAAAATAAAGGTCCCTCCTGGTACCATCTCTCTCGCGAACAAATTTTGAAGTTTGTCATTAATGGCAAGAGGGAGTGTAAAGGAGAAACTTACGGAAACCATTTACAAGAAAAGAGAGAGCTGGCAGATGTGATATACTCCATTAAATTTGTGACAAGAATAGTTATAGCTTATTCATATAGAAAGCTAACATGTGTAGTAAAAATATACTGGATGTGTGAAAATGTGATAGTGTCTTCTTGAATGTCAAAAGAGTAGTGTTGTTTGGTATCATTTTGGCCGTGTCATTTTTCTCTATTTCTAATATTTTAATTGGTCCATACCTACGCATTATGTTGTGTTGATAGGTAAACTTTGTTCTTCCCAAGATAAGGTCACAATTAATATTAATTTTTTAAGTTTACCAAGTTCCCTCCTGGTAACATCCCTTTCGCAAACATATTTTGAAGTTTCCATTAACGACAATAGGGTGTTTCAATGAGACATTTTCTGAGATAATTTACTAGAGAAGAGAGAGCTACCTGATGTGATATATTTAATTTGGGACATGAATAATTATAGCTTATTCATATATAAAGCTAACATGTGTAGTAAAAATATAATGGACGTGTAAAAATGTTGTAGTGTCTTCTTGAATGTCACAAGAGTAGTGTTGCATGGTATCATTTTATCCATGTCAACTTTCTCAATTTCTATTATTCTTATTGGACAATACCTACGCATTATGTTGTGTTAATAGATAAACTTTGTTCATCCCAAGATAAGGTCTCAATTCGTATTAACGTTTTTTAAGTTTGCCAAGTACCCACCCAAAAACTTGAAAAAACTAAGTTCCCTCCGAGTAACATATGTATCGCGAACAAATTTTGAAGTTTTCCATCAAGGGTCAGAGGGAGTTTCGAGGAGAAATTTATTGAGACCATTTACAGGAGAAGGAAGAGCTGGCAAATGTGATGTATTGAATTTGTGACATGAAAATTATAGTTTATTCATATATAAAACTAACATGTGTAGTAAATATATAGTGGACCTGTGAAAATGTTATAGTGTTTCTTGTTAGTGTTGCATGGTATCATTTAGTTGTGTCATTTTCTAGTTTTCTAATATTCATATTGGACCATACCTACGCATTATGATGTGTTGATAGGTATAAACTTTCCTCTTTCCAAGATAAGGTCACAAATCACAATAACTTTTTTGAAATTTTCCAAATTCCCTCCCGAAAACTTGAAAGAGAAAAAAACAAGTTCCCTTATGGTAACATCCCACTCGCAAACAGATTTTGAAGTTTTCCATCAAGGGTAACAGGGAGTTTCAAGAAGAAATTTATTAAGACCATTTACAAAAGAAGGGAGAGCTGGCGAATGTGATATATTGAATTTGTAACATGAATAATTATAGCTTATTCATATATAAAGCTAACATCTGTAGTAAAAATATAATGAATGTGTAAAAATGCTTTATTGTCTTTTGAATGTCACAAGAGTGGTGTTGCACGGTATCATTTTAGCCATGTCATTTTTCTCAATTTATAATATTCTTATTGGACCATACCTAAGCATTATGTTGTGTTGATAGTTAAACTTTTCACTTCCCAAGTTATGGTCACAATTCACATTAACTCTTTTTTTTAGGTTTTCCAAGTTCCCTCCTGAAAACTTGAAAAAACCAAGTTCCCTCCCGATAACATCCCTCTCACGAATGGATTTTGAAGTTTTTCATTAAGGGGAAGGTAGAGTTTCAATGAAAAAATTACGGAGAACAATTAAAGGAGAAGGGAGAGCTGGCGGATGTGCTATATTTAATTTTTGACATGAATAATTATAGCTTATTCATATATAAAACTAACATGTGTAGTAAAAATATAATGGATGTTTCAAAATGGTATAGTGTCTTCTTGAATGTTACAAGGGTAGTGTTGCATGTTATCATTTAGTCGTGTCATTTTTCTAAATTTCTATTATTTTTGTCAGACCATACCCACGCATTATGTTGTGTATAAATAAACTTTCCTCTTCCCAAGATAAGGTCACAATTCATATTAACTTTTTTGAAATTTGCAAAAGTCCCTCCCAAAAACTTGAAAGCCCCAAATTTTCTCCTGTTAACATCCCTCTAGCGACTGGATTTTGAAGTTTGCCATTAGCAGAGCAAGGGAGGTTCAAGGAGAAATTCAGGGAGACCATTTACAGGAGAAGAGAGAGCTGGCGGATGTGATATATTTAATTTGTGACATGAATAATTGAAGATTATTCATATATAAAGTTAACATATATAGTAAAAATATAATGGAAGTGTAAAAACGTTATAGTGTCTTCTTGAAAGTCACGAGAGTAGTGTTGTATGATATCATTTTAGTCGTGTCATTTTTCTCAATTTCTAATATTCTTATTGGACCATACCTACGCATTATGTTTGGTTGATAGGTCAACTTTGTTCCTCCCAAGATAAGTTCACAATTCATATTAACTTTTTTGAAGTTTGCCACGTTCCCTTTCGAAAACTTGAAAAAACCAAGTTTCCTACCGGTAATATCCCTCACGCGAATGGATTTTGAAGTTTTTCATAACGGAAAAAGGGAGTTCTAAGAAGAATTTTTTTAATACCATTTATAGGAGAAGTGAGGTTGGAGGATGTGATATATTTAATTTGTGACAAGAAAAATTATAACTTTTTCTTATATTAAGCTAACATGTGTAGTAAAATTATAATGGATAAGTGAAAATGTTATAGTGTCTTCTTGAATGCCACAAGAGTAGTGTTGCATGGTAGCATTTGAGCCGTGTTATTTTTCTTAATTTTTAATAATCTTATTGGACCATACATATGCATTATATTGTGTTGATAGGTAAACTTTCCTCTTCCCAAGATAAGATCACAATTCAAATTAACTTTTTTGAAGTTTGCCAAGTTCATTCCCGAAAACTTTAAAAAAATCAAGTTCCCTCCCGTTAACATCTCTATCGCTAATGGATTATGGAGTTTTCCATCATTGGCAAGAGGGGTTTCAGGGAGAAATATACAGAGAGCATTTACAGGAGAAGGGAGAGCTGGCGGATGTGATATATTTATTTTATGACATGAAATTTTTTAGCTTATTCATATATAAATCTAACATGTATAGTAAAAATATAATGAACGTGTGAAAATGTTATAGTGTCATCTTAAATGTCACAAGAGTAGTGTTGAATGGTATCATTTTAGCCAAGTCATTTTTCTAAATTTCTAATATTCTTATTGGACCATACCTACGCATTATATTGTGCTGATAGGAAATCTTTCATCTTCCCAAGATATTGTCACAATTCATATTAACTTTTGTAAAGTTTGCCAAGTTCCCTCCCAAAAACTTGAAAAAACCAAGTTCCCTCCTGGGATAGTCTCACCCACGAATGGATTTTTAAGTTTTCCATCAAGGGCAAGAGAGAGTTTCAAAGAGAAATTTACAGAGACCATTTACCGGAGAAGAGAGAGCTGGCGGATGTGATATATTTAATTTGTGACATGAAAAAATATAGCTTATTCATATATAAAGCTAATATGTGTCGTAAAAATATAATGCATGTGTGAAAATGTTATTGTGTCTGCTTCAATGTCACAAGAGTAGTGATGCATGGTATCATTTTATCCATGCCATTTTTCTCAATTTCTAATATTCTTATCATACCATACCTGCGCATTATGTTGTGTTTATAGGTAAACTTTCTTCTTCCCAAGATAAGGTCACAATTCACATTAAAAAAAAATATTTTGTCAAGTTTCATCCCAAACACTTGAGAAAAACAACCTCCCTCCAGGTAACATCTCTCTCACAAACGGATTTTAAAGTTCCCACCTAGGGCAAGAGGTAGTTTTAAGGAAAATTTATAGAGACCATATACAGGAAAAGAGAGACCTGGCAGATGTTATATATTTCATTTGAGATGAAAAATTATAGCTTATTCATATATAAAACTAACATGTGTAGTAAAAATATGACGCACGTGTTAAAATGTTATAGTGTCTTCTTGAATGTCACAAGAGTAGTGTGACATGATATCATTTTAGCCGTGCCATTTTTCTAAATTTTTAATATTCTTATTGCACTATACCTATGCATTATGTTGTATTGATAAGTAAAATTCCTCTTTCAAAGATAAGTTCACAATTCATATTAATTTTTTTGAAGTTTGCCAAGTTCCCACCAAAAAACTTAAAAAATTCAAGTTCCCACCTAGTAACATCCCTTTTGCGAACGTATTTTGAAGTTTGCCATTAACGGCAAGAGGAAGCTTCACGGAGAAATTTACGGACGCCATTTATAGAAGAAGAGAGCTGACGGATGTAATATATTTAATTTGTTACATGAATAATTATAGCTTATTCATATATAAAGATAACATGTGAAGTAAAAATATAATGGACGTGTGAAAATATTAGTCTCTTCTTGAATGTCACAAGAGTAGTGTGGCATGGTATCATTTTATCTGTGTAATTTTTTGAGATTTCTTATATTCTTATTGGACCATAACTACGCATTATGTTGTGTTGGTAGGTAAACTTTCCTCTTCCCAACATAAGGTCACAATCCATTTTAAGTTTTTTTAATTTTGCCAAGTTCCCTCCTGAAAATATGGAAAAAAATCAAGATCCCTACCGGTAACATCCCTCTCGCGAACGGATTTTGTAGTTTTCCACTAAGTCCCAGAGGGAGTTTCAAGGTGAAATTTACGGAGACCATTTACTACAGAAAGGGAGAGCTGCTGGAAGTGACATATTTAATTTGTGACATGAAAAATTAAACCTTATTCATATATAAAGCTAACATGTATAGTAAAAATATAATGGATGTGTGAATATGTTATAGTGTCTTCTTGAAGGTCACAAGAGTAGTGTTGCATGGTATTATTTTAGCCGTGTCATTTTTCTTAATTTCTAATATTTTATGGGACCATACATACGCATTTTGTTGAGTTGATATACTTTCATCTCCCCATGATAAGGTCACAATTCACATTAACTTGTTTGAAGTTTTCCAATTTTCTTCCAGAAAACTTGAAAAAAAAATCAAATTCACCACCGATAACATCCCTCTCGCTAATGGATTTTGAGGTTTGCCATTAACGGAAAGAGGTAGTTTCAAGGAGAAATTTACGGGGACTATTTACAAGTGAAGAGAGAGCTGGCAGATGTGATATATTTATTTTGTGACATGAAAAATTATAATATATTCATATATAAAGCTCGCATGTGTAGTAAAAATACAATGGATGTGTGAAAATTTTATAATGCCTTCTTAAATGTCACAAAAGTAGTGTTACATGATATCATTTTAGTCGTGTCATTTTTCTAAAATTTTATTATATTCTTATTGGACCATACTTACGCATTATGTTGTGTTGATATGTAAACTTTCCTCTTCCCAAGATAAGGTCTCATTTCATATAAGCTTTTTTGAAATTTGGCAAGTTCCCTCCCAAAAACTTGAAAACCCAAGCTCCCTTCCAGTGACATCCCTCTCGAAAACAAATTTTGAAGTTTGCCATTAACGGCAAGAGGGAGTTTCAAGGAAAATTTTACAGAGACCAATTGCAGGAGAAGAGAGCTGTCATATGTGATATATTCAATTTGTGACATGATTATTTATAGTTTATTCATATATAAAGCTAACATGTTTAATAAAATTATAATAGACGTGTGAAAATGTTATAGAAACTTCTTGAATGTTACAAGAGTAGTGTTGCACAACATCATTTTAGCCAATTGATATTTCTAAATTCCAATATTCTTATTGAACCATACATTCGTATTATGTTGTGTTAATAGGTAAACTTTCCTCTTCCCAATATAAGGTCACAATTCATATTAACTTTTTGATGTTTTCCATGTTCCCTCCCGAAAACTTGAAAAAACCATGTTCCCTCCCGCGAATGGAATTTGAAGTTTTCCATTAACAGTGAGAGGAATTTTCAAGGAGAAACTTGCAGATATCATTTACGGGAGAGGGGAGAGCTGGCGGATGTGATTTATTTAACCTGTGACCAGAAAAAGTATACTCCCTCTTTCCCAGCCAAATTTGAAGAGAGAGAGAGAAATGGCTGGGACTTTTTTTGGAGAGGAAAAAAATCTCAAATGCCCTTCACCTCACCCACTAGAACACCACCACCTCTAAAACCGGCACGACGAAAACAACCCAAACAAAAAATCCATAAACCCAATACCACCCCCTCTGAAACAAGCATACGAAAACAATAACCTATACAACAAACTCAAAAACCCAAACTCATAATTACAAACCCCAAATCCATCAAAAATAAAAATAAAATAAAAGTCCAAACAGAGGCAATCAGAGGGAAACCCAGAAAAATAGGGGGAATCTTAGAAATTGAGAAAGCCATCTCCACCTATAATCAGAGAGAAACCTATAAATCCATCTCCCCCGCTGTTATTTCCGATACTGCTACCATCTCCGCCGTGCCTTAGCCGCATGGAAATGTTATCGTCAATAATCAGAAACCCAAGCAGTCGCTGCCATCTCCAACGCCACCACCATCTCCAACCCTGAAACCCGTTGTCTCAATAACCCGTGACGGAGACCTACAGCGCCATCTCCCCCACGGTGGAGACCTCACCTACAGCTGAGACTTCTGACCTCTGATGGTTGGGATATCAGGTAGAGAGGGATGATGAGCGGGAGACATGGTTGGGTGATGAATGAATATGTGTGAAATCGAATGAGAGTTAGAGGAGAAGAGAGTAGTAGGTTTGCGGTAATGTTAGGTGGAGAGAGAGAGAGTTGTGTGAAATTGGGTGGTGTAGGTGAGTGTAGATTAGGGTTTTGTGAGTAATATTTAATATTTTTAAGGGTATTAAATTCATTTTACATATAGAAAATTTCTTAAAATGGAAAGTGCGAAGAAATGGCTGGGACACCTATTTAAGGAAAGTGTGCAAATTTGGCTGGGACAGAGGGAGTAGCTTATCCATATATAAGTTGACATGTGTAGTAAAATATACAATGGACATGTGAATATGCTATAATGTCTTCTTGAATGTTACAAGAGAAGTGTTTCTTGGTATCAGTTTAGCGTTGTCTTTTTTCTCAATTTCTAATATTTGTATTGGACCATACCTATGTATTTTGTTTTGTTGATATCTTTTTCAAATGTTACTAAGTTCCCTCCCGGAAACATCTCTCTCATGAACGGATTTTAAAATTTTCCATTAACGGCGAGAGGGAGTTTTAAAGAGAAATTGGCAGAGACCATTTATGGGAGAAGGGAGAGCTCACGAACTTGATATATTTAATTTGTGACATAAAAATTTATAGCTTATTCATATATATATATATATATAAAGCTTACATGTGTACAAGAAATGCAATAAACGTGTGAAAAAATTATAATCTCTTCTTGAATGTCACAAGTGTAGTGTTGCATGGTATTATTTCAGCCGTTTCTTTTTTTTCTATTTCTAATATTCATATTGGACCATACCTACGGAATTTGTTATGTTCATATGAAACTTTTCTCTCCCCAAGATAAGGTTACAATTCATATTAATTTTATGAAGTTTGTCAAGTTCCATCCCGGCAACTTGAAAAAAAAACAAGTTTCTTCTTGGAAACATTCCTCACGCGAACGGATTTTAAAATTTGCCATTAACATCGAGAGGGAGTTTCAAGAAGAAATTTTTGGAGACCATTTAGGGGAGAAGGGGGAGCTGGCGGATGTGATATATCTAATTTTTGACATTAAAGTATAGCTTATCCATATATATATATATAAAGCTAACATGTTTAAAAAAATACAATGGACGTGTGAAAATGTTTTAGTGTCTTCTTGAATGTCACAAGAGTAGTTTTTCATGGTATCATTTTAGCCGTGTCATTTGTGTCAATTTCTAATTTTCTTATTGGACCATACCTACGCATTATGTTTTGTTGATAGGTAAACTTTCCTCTTCCCAAGATATGGTCACAATTCATGTTTTTTTAAAAGTTTGCCAAGTTCCCTCCCGGACACATCCCTCCCACGAATGGATTTTGAAATTTGGCATTAAGGGCGAGAGGGAGTTTCAAGGAGAAATTTACGGAGACCAATTTCACGAGAAGGGAGAGCTAGCGAATGTGACATATTAAATTTGTGACATGAAAATTTATAGCTTACTCATATATAAAGCTAACATGTGTATTTAAAATATAATGTACGTGTGAAAATGTTATAGTGTCTTCATGGTATCATTTTAGCCGTGTTATTTTTCTTAATTTCTAACATTCTTATTGGACCATACATACACATTTTGTTGTGTTGATAGGTCTCTCCCCATGATAGGGTCACAATTCACATTAAGCTTTTTGAAGTTAGCTAAGTTCCCTCCCAAAAACTTGAAAAAATCAAGTTCACTACCGGTAGCATCCCTCTCACAAATGGATTTTAAAGTTTGCCTTTAACGCTGAGAGGAAGTTTCAAGAACAAATTTAGGGACCCTTTACGGGAGAAGGGAGAGCTGGCGAATAAGATATATTTAATTTGTAACAATGAAAAATTACAGCTTATTCATAAATAAATCCAACATATGTAGTAAAAATACAATGGACGTGTGAAAATGTCACAAGAGTACTGTTGCGTGTTATCAGTTTTTCCGTGTCTTTTTTCTCAATTTCTAATATTCATATTGGACCATACCTAAACATTGTGTTGTGTTAATAGGCAAACTTTCCTCTCGCCAAGATAAATTCAAAAATTACATTAAAAAATTAATATTACTAAGTTCCCTCCGGGAAACTTTAAAAACCCAGCTTCTCTTCCGAAAATATCCCCCTTGCGAACGAATTTTGAAGTGTGCCATTAATGGCGAGAGGGAGTTTTAAGGAGAAATTTGAGAGATCATTTACGGGAGAAGGGAAAGATGACGGACGTGATATATTTACTTTGTGACATGAAAAATTATAGCTTATTCATATACAAAGCTTACATGTGTAGTAAAAAATACAATATAAACGTGTGAAAATTTTATAATGCCTTCTTGAATGTCATAAGAGTAGTGTTTCATGGTATCATTCTAGCCGTGTCTTTTTTCTCTATTTCTGTTAATCATATTGGACCATACCTATGCATTGTGTTGTGTTGATAGATAAACACTCCTCTCCCCAAGATAAGGTCACAATTTACATTAAGTTCCATGAAGTTTGTCAAGTTCCCTCCCGGAAACTTCAAAAAACCAAGTTCCCTCCCGAAACCATTCCTCTCGCGAACTGATTTTGAAATTATCATTTAACAAAGAGGGAGTTTCAAGGAGAAATTTACGGAGACCATTTACGGGAGAAGGGAGAGATGGCGGATGTGATATATTTAATTTGTTACATGAATAATTATAGCTTATTCATATATAAATCTTACATGTTTAGTAAAATACAATAAACGTATAAAAATTTATAATGTCGCATGAGTATTGTTGCATGGTATCATTTTAGTCATGCATTTTAGTCGTGTCGTGTTTCTAACTTTCTAATATTTTTATTGGACCATACCTATGCATTATGTTGTGATGATAGGTAAACATTCCTCATTCCAAGATAAGGCCACACTTCATATTAACTTTTTTAAAGTTTGCCAAGTTCCCTCCCGAAAACTTTAAAAAAACCCAAGTTCCCTCCCGGTAACATCTCTCTCGTGAATGGATTTTAAAATTCCCCTTAACGGAAAGAGGGAGTTTCGAGGATAAATTTACGTATACCATTTACAGGAGAAGGGAGAGATGGCGGATGTGATATGTTTAATTTGTGACATGAAAACTCAAAGCTTATTCATATGTAAAGCTAACATGTATAGTGAAAATATAATGGATGTGTGAAAATGTTACAGTGTCTTCTTGAATGCACAAGAGTAGTGTTGCATGGTATCATTTTAGCCATGTCATTTTTTATAATTTCTAATATTCTTATTGGACCATACATACACATTTTGTTGTGTTGATAGATAAACTTTCCTCTCCCCAAATAAGGTCACAATTCACATTAACTTTTTAAAATTTTGCCAATTCCCCTCTCGAAAACTCGAAAAAAACCCAAGTTCACTACCAGTAATATCATTCTCACAAACGGATTTTTAAGTTTGCCTTTAACACCGAGATGGAGTTTCAAGGAGAAATTTAGGGAGACAATTTGCGGGAGAAGGGAGAGCAGGCGAATATGATATATTTAATTTGTAACATGAAAAATTGCAGCTTCATAAGGAAACCCTACATGTGTAGTAAAAATATAATTGACGTGTGAAAATGTTATAATGTCTTCTTGAAAATCACAAAAGTAGTGTTGCATGTTATCATTTTAGCTGTGTATTTTTTCTCAATTTCTAATATTCGTATTGGACCATACCTATGCATTGTTTTTTTTATAGTAAACTTTCCTCTCCCCAATATAAGTTCATAAATTACAATTACTTTTTTTTTAAATGTTTGCCAAGTTACCCGTCGGAAACTTGAAAAAACCAAGTTCCCTCATGGAAACACCCCTCTCGCAATCAAATTTTGAAGTTTGTCATTAATGGTGAGAGGGAGTTTCAACGAGAAATTTGTCGAGAGGGACTTTCAAGGAGAAATTTACGGGCCATTTACAGGAGAATGGAGAGCAGGTGGATGTAATATATTTAAATTTTAACATGAAAAATTACAGCTTATTATATCTAAAACTGACACGTGTAGAAAAATTACAATGGACGTGTGAAAATGTTACAATGTCTTCTTGACTGTCACAGGAGTAGGTTGCATGTTATCATTTAGCTGTATTTTTTTAATTGTATTATTCATATTGGACCATATTTATGCATTGTGTTGAATTGATAGGTAAACTTTATATCCCCAACATAAGCTCACAAATTACATTAATTTTTTTAAAGTTTGCCAAGTTCCCTGTCGGAAACTTTAAAAAACAAATTTCCCTCACGGAAACATCCCTCTCGCGAACGGATTTTGAAGTTTGCCATTTACGGCGGGAGGGAGTTTCAATGAGAGTTTTACAGGGACCATTTACGGAGAAATGAGAGATGGCGGATGTGATATAATTAATTTGTGACATTAAAAATTATAGCTTATTAATATATAAAACTGACACGTGTAGTAAAAATAGAATCGACGTGTGAAAATGTTACAATGTGTTATTGGATGTCACAAGAGTAGTGTTGCATGTTATCATTTTAGCTGTTTCTTTTTTTCTCAATTTCTAATATTCGTATTGGACCACACCTACACATTGTGTTGTGTTGTTAGGTAAACGTTCCTCTCCCCAAAATAAGGTCAAAATTAAGATTAAACTTCACCAAGTTCCCTCCCGGACACTTGAAAAAACCAAGTTCCGTCCAGAAAACATCCCTCTTGCAAACGGATTTTGAAGTTTTCCATTAACGGTGAGCGACAGTTTCAAGGAGAAATTTGCAAAGTCTATTTAAAAGAGAAGGGAGAGCTGGCGGATGTGATATATTTAATTTGTGACAAGAAAAATTATAGCTTATTCACATATAAAGCTAACATATGTAGTGAAAATACAATGGATGTGAAAATGTTATAATGTCTTCTTAAATGTCGCAAGAGTAGTGTTGTGTGGTATCATTTTAGCCCTGTCTTTTTTTTTACAATTTCTAATATTTGTATTGGATTATACCTACGCATTGTGTTGTGTTAATAGGTTAACTTTCTTGTCCCCAAGATAAGGTCACAATTCACATTAACTTTTTTCCCATAAATATACACATGTGCCTTGTACATCATCTTTGTTAAAAAGGTAAAGATAGAAATGTGTGAAATTTTCTACAATAAAATTACATCTTATCCACTTTCATTACAATTATAAAATATAATATGACTTCAAAATGTTTACAGCGCGTGTAAAATAAAAACAGACTATTCATGCAATGTACTTCCTCCGTAATGACTTATTTTCTTTTTCCCGTCAATATCTCTATCTACATATAGTAATTACACATAAAAATTAATATTTAGAAAATAGATATCAAGATAAATCTAACAATATTTCACATGATATTTTATTATATGTATATTAATTTACATTTTGGATCAAAGTTTATGAAATTTAATTTTTTAAAAGTAAATAAGCCAATAATTATAAGACATAGAGTACCCATCTAATACGTGAAATAAAGGAAATTTTACTATTACGTGATAAAAGTATCACAACGTTAACATTAAGAAACATAAGTCTAAATATTATTTGTTAATATAAATCTAACACACACAAATATTGGGAAAATCATCTTTTCATAAACATATTGAAAGATGGGGTTGAATTAGATTTATAGAAAGGTAAAAGATTTTAAATGCAACACTTATTATGCAATGTGCATTAGTTATAAGTTTATGAAATGTTTAAGGTAACCAGAAAATTTTATTTTGATTTCTTCTAATTTGCATTTTAAACCTTGGTCTTTCCATAAATTATGGAAAATCATCTTTCAATAACTTATGGAAAGATCATCTTTCAAAAAATGAACTCTAGTTTTAATTATTATTAAAAATTAAAAATTATGCAATAATATTTAAAAATCACTAATAACTTCATCTATTCCTGACAGGCTGACACAAAATCTTTTAAATCATGAGTCATTTTATATTTCAATCCTAGAAGAAACTATACTACAAATTTATAAGTAATCTAACCCTTTAAAATCACCTATTCTACTACTCCCTCCGCCCGAATTCAAACTGCACATTTTTTTGTCAACTTCCTCACATCATGTTTGACCAACGATAATTTTATTTATGTATAATAATAGTATATTAAAATTTGATGTTTAGAAAATACATCATGCAGGGAATCCAATGATATCTC